>PVKH010002291.1:0-27644 GCA_004027955.1 Chaetophractus vellerosus
TCAAATAACTTTTTGTTCCTTGCAGTATAATAAATGCAGTCCTATATTCAGGCATTAGTTTTCAAATACAGTTGTTTGGGATGTACTCTTTCCTTAGTTCATGAAAATAGATAAGTGGGGCATAATTTGTCTATAATATTGTTCAGTAAATAAGCTGGCTTTATATTCTTAGCATGTTTAGTGATAATGAAAAACTTAGCATAGAATATCTGATGACAAGATTGTTTCAACCCACAACTGCCAGGCATACAATCACCTTTTGATACTTCTGAGCTTAAAAATGATCATTTAGGGCAAAACCAAATGTCTATATAATTTGCTTGTAAAAAGCGTATTAAAATAAAAATAATCAGAAATGTAGGAATAGTGTTTGTTCTCCTACTCTACCATTCAGTGTATTTGTTCTATAAGCTTTAGCAGCCCCTACTAATGGCTCTCACTATGTAAACACCTATCCACTTTTTGTGTATATCATACATTTATGACCTTTGTCCATGTAATTCATTATTGTTTCCTGATTCCAAGGTCTTTCATTCCTTGGGGACAGAGGCTGTGTCTTATATTATGTCAATCTTCTGTAGACCCTAATCTCCACACTACAGACATCTTCCAGCCTCAAAATCATGAACTAATAAATTTCCATTGTTTAAGCCAACCCACTGAATGTTATTTGTTTTAACTGATAGGAAACTAAAATAGTTTTTGGTACCAGAAGTGGGGTGCTGTTCTGACAAATATCTAAAAATGGGGAAATAGTTTTAGAATTGGGTAATAGGTAGAGGCTGGAATTGTGAGTGTTCAAAAATCAGTGAGAGCTGTATAGAAAGTTTGTATCACCTTAGAGAATACATATTTCATCATGAAGAGAATGTTGATAGAAATATGGATGTCAAAGGTACTTCTGATGAAACCTTAAAAGGAACTGATGACCATGCCATTGGAAATTGGAAGAAGGGCAACCCTTATGAAGTGGCAGAGAACATGGCAAAATTGAGTTCTGATGTTGGATGGAAGGCAGAATTTGAAAGCAATGAACTTAGATATATAACTGAGGGCATCTTTAAGTTGTGAAAGTTAGAGCCTGGCGTCATCTTGCAACTTATAGTAAGATGTGAGAAGAAAGTGATAAGCTGAGAATTAATCTCTAAAACACAAAGGACCCAGCAATTGTTGATTTTTAAATTTCTCAGCCTACTCAATGTGTTAAGTGACTAGGCACAAAAGCATCTTTATCAGGGATCACACTGAATTTTTGGTAAATGACTGCCAAGAGAACAGAGTTTACCTGAATTACCCTATGCTAAAGAAGTTGTGAGTAAAAATGAATCCAGTCAGCCATTTCTGTGGAAATAAGGATTGCAAATGTAGTTACCCAGGAAGCATGTGTGGAAAGTTGTATTGTCTGATGGTTTATACCTGCTGCAACTGCATGCAAATCCAACAAAGCTTTTGCAAATTTTTTATGAGCAGAACCACTGCCAGCTTAGATGGAATGGATAAAGAAGGGATGAACTGAATGAAGATTGATTCCAAGGACAGAACCTGAAAGTAAAGGTCTGGATAGAAAAGATCTCCTAGGGTAGGAGAGCAGACCCACCCACATGTGTGGATTGAGCTGGTCCATCCCAGTGGGCAGGCCATCTGCTCTAGCACTTGGAGAGGGTGGGCATTCTGCCCTAGTTTTCAGAGAGCCTGGCTACTACTCTAATGCTTGCAGAGGGTGGAGCCTTCACTCCAGTGTCAGGGAGTGCATGGTGGGTGTATAAGCGCTTGGAAAGAGGTGGGGCTGCCTCTCCACCAGGCCCAGGGGACAAAATATCAATCTACAGATGACTCCCAGATTTTGAAATTAAGTGGAGTTTGCCTTGCCAGGTGGGTTTCGGACTTGTTTGGAATCTGTGACCCATGTGTTCCTTACAATCTCTCCCTTCGAGAATGAAGGTGCCTATCTCACCATTGTATATTAGAAACATATAACTTATTTTCTAGGTTTCACAGGTCCATCAGACAGAGGAATTTTGCCCCCAGGATGAACCACACCCATAACTGATTTTTTTTTTTAAGTAAGTGCTGGGAGTTGAAACCAGGACCTCATACCTGCAAAGCAGGTGCTCATCCACTGAGCTACACCTGCTCCCCATAACTGATTTTAAGAAGACTTTGCATTTGGCATTGTTCTAAAATGGCTTAAGGCTTTGGGGATGTTGTGATGGAAAGAACATATTTTGCATGTGGGAAGAACACATCTTTTGGGGGTCCAGAGGGCAGACTGTGGTGGTTTGGAGTTGTGTACCAGAAAAAAAAAGTTCTTAATCTTAAGCCATTCCTGTGGGTGTGAATCCATTGTAAATTGGTAAATAAGACCTTTTGATAAGGTAATTCAATTAAAGTGTGGCCCAATTGAATCAGAATGGATCTTAACCCTATTAGTGGAAGCCTTATGGAGAAGGCCACAGAGAAAGAAGATGGAAGTGAATGGAACCCAGAAGAGAAAGATGTCACCATATGCTTTGCAATGTGATGGAAAAGCCAAGGAACCACAAAGATTGCAAGCTAGCCAGAAGATACTGGCTTTAAAAGGAATCAAACCTCTGAAATTGTTGGCCAATAAATTCATTTTATTAAGAAGCCAACCCATTTGATAGTAATTGTTTTAGCAGCTAGTAAACAGAAACAACATAAAAATGTAAAATGTCCTCGTACTTCAACCAACAATCCCTACTTGGAATATTTTTCTTGGACCCTTCCTCTTTGTACCATTTCCCCCATTCTACCAATACTCCATTTCCCACCACATCATTTTTTTGTTTGTTTAATTGGCTAAATCCTATTATTTCTTACATATTAGCTTAAATGCAACATCCTATAGGATGCCCTTCCTAATCTTAAAAAAATATTAGGTGGCCTTATTTGGGATTCTCAAAATTCCCAATATATCTCTTATCCCAGCATTTATTCACCCAACTGTGGTGTCCCCTATACCTACCAGAGTTGCTGCCATATTTTATATACTTAAGAAGCATTTATTAAATTGAGTCAATAGTTGAGTGAATGAATGAATGAATTGATGAGTTTGAGCCCTTCATGTAGAAAAAACATTTTTTTAAAACTCAAAATTTACCAAATACCATAACATTAAAATATTTTTTTTCAGAGCAACAGTTTTCATTTCTCAAAAGGATTATTAAAACATATAACCAAGAGAGAAATATAAATTCACGCTCTCTCCAGTGACTGTCTGAAAGAATGATTCACATGCTTATTTTAAACATCCTCTCAGCAAGTATGATATTGTGCTCTATAAAAGGAAAATGTGTGGAAATAGGCCCTACATTAAGGGGAATCATGGAGTTGGGTTTATTCCCATCCCTGAATTGTTTATATCAATATTCTACCCCAGTCCAATGTAGCTGGGAATGATCCCTCAAGAACACTGTGCATCTTGGAGCATTCCAGCAAAGAATATTTTCTTTATTCCACTTTTACTCCACTAAAAATCTTTTAATAGCTAATCCTCTCATAAATATATAGTGAAGGTAAAAACAGTAAGAAAGCAGCTATATGAGAGGAAGTTAATTTTGTCTATTCAATTTTCTGTTTATTTGTTTTATGCGTTGGAAAAGAATCACAATTTCATTGACTTTTCCCCTAGAAAGACTTTAGCTCCCTCTTTTCAATGTAATAATTTTCTCTCCTCATGTATTATAAAAACAAAAATGTCAAATAACAAATTGTAATCCATCTTATCTAATCATAAATCAGGTAATTTAAATGACTGTTAGATCTATCAGATTGTTAGCCTTCATTTGATGCAATCTCCTCCATGTACAAGTAGGGAAATTGAAATTCAGAGCGTTTTTTTTTCATGTGTCTTTACAAAGTTTAGGGTCTAAAATTTCATTAACGATACCTTAAAATAAATTAATTGAAGTGGGAGGTAATGTGAGGGGTCCTGGGAGCCCAGGACTAGAGGTGAGGAGGTAGTTTCCATTGCGGTCGCTGCCAGGCATGAGTGCCCTAAAATTTGTAAATGGCAATCCAGTAATTCATATCTCTGAACTCATTCTCATAAAAATTCACAAATAGAAAATATTTGACAATTTTATTATTTGCCAAGAATGACACATAGTAGTAACCAAATCACACAAACTACATACACAACCACGTGCACACACACACACACACACACACACAACTAAACCAAGGGTAGTAACAGCTCCTTTCTAAAACCAAAAAATAAATAATTATTTTGCATGCAACCATTTCCTATGACTTTCTTATGCCATGCAGCCTGTTCCCACTAACCCTCCCCCCCCCCAGTGAGATTAATTGTGTGACAAATGACATGAGATGGCCTTATGAAATTTCAGTCTGGAGCAATTTTTACTGCTAATGGAAATTATAAACAATATGTGCCTTTCATTAACTGCATTCTTCAGTAATCTAATTGTATCAAGCTAATGAGACCTGGGTTAGGAAATGTGCTGAGGTTCCCATGCCCCAGGTCAGGGAAGGCTGCAAACGTCTCTGAGCAGATGTGTTACATCTCATGAGGATGGCAGCTGGCGCTCTTGGTAACTCTACAGAGCCCTGGCTGTGCGGGGGCCTGTACACTTGACCTTTCTGCTAGAGGTAAAGAGCTTTCCTGTTGGTTAGCAGCAAAAATGAGTAGGATGGGAAAACAAAGGGAGGGAAAAGTGTCCTTCTCACGAGACCCCCCTCCTCCCCCACCGTCCACCTCATTGTGTGAAAGATTCTCATCCATGTTCTTCCAGGGAAAATGGCTGTACATTTTGCGTTTTCAGAAACTCACACGTATGGTGTTGACATCTGCATGTGGTGAAGGCGGCCAGGACAGCAAGGAAGGGTTGCGTAGGAGTGAAAAGAAAACACCTCTTTTCTCTGTTTCTCCAAATCAATATTGTTTACTGTACACTGCAAACAAAGGTCAAAGCAACACCACTCCAGGCTGTTATAGACTTAAACTGTTTCAAAGATGGTTTTAGATTATGGTTGGATGAGATTCATTCAAGATAAAAAAAAAAAGTCCAATATGTTCCAAAAGTGGCTTATGCAATAACCTGCCAACCTTGAGGTTAGTAAGTGTGGGCAGCAGTGCAGAGACATAATTACCGACATCCTCCAAACGACGTCACGTAAGGGCAAAGCATCCTTAGGAGTGGATTCTAATATTTTGGTCAATCTCCAAAACCTAATTGAAGATTTTTCCACCTTAGTTACTCATAACTTTTTAAAAAATTCTCCACTGCAATACAGCTGACAACTTTTTTCCTTTTCTTTTTCTTCCTCTATTTTCAGCTATAGTACAGTCAATCCCACTCCTCCATCCTCCCTCCTACTCCCCCTGCACCATGCGTCCTGAGAACATGCTCTCAAACATACACACACACATCTGTGTTCTCTTTTCATTTGACCCAAGGGACTACTGATTCCATAATATCATACCAGCAAAGAATTGTTCCTTCAGTAAGCCCCTTGGATTTTATTTAAGATGTTTCAAATGTCTGAAGAATGAGGACGTTCAATGATTTTCTAAGGATGTGATCATTTCTCACGGTGAGAACTTTCCCCTCTCCATTCTCATGGTTAACTCAAATTCTTTCCTCTTAGTTCTTTCTCATGTCCATTTGCATCCTGCCAAAGGATTCTTTGTCCCTGAGGCATTTACATCTCTCAAATATTTGCAGACTGTTATCGTACTCCTCTTAGCAATCACTTAGCCAAAATATACATTACTTTATGCTCCTTTAATCTCTCCACATAAATCAAGCCTTGGTCCCCTCATCATTTTGGTGTTCTTCTATGAAGTCATGCCAGCTTGGCTTTGGGTTCTGAGGTGACAAAAATGGAAGACAGATTTCCCTGTTTAGACTCATTTCTGTCAAATTGAGACACCATCATCTCCTGACCCTTAATATGAAGCTTTTTCATATGCCAACGAAATCAGCACTTCTCTTACAACTTTGGATTGTATTTCTGCCCTATCCCTTTCTCCCTGGAGGTGCAACTTGTGGGAACCTTGATGTGGTTGATTACATTACTTTTGAAAAATATTGAGGGTAGAAATCACACTTATCTTTTATAAAGACAGTGGAAACTGATCTCTAAACCCCATCCCCAATTTGCTTAGCATTTATTGGACCTATGGATCTTTCACATTTTTCCAGAGAGTTTCCATTAAGAATAACACCAAATATGGACATTTCCTGGCCTCAATAGGAAAGATTTTAGGAGAGGAAAGCTGGAGTTTATATGAAAATACCTCTTACAACTTTACTAAATATGTTTCCCAAAATAGGTGCGGAATCAAAAATAACTTCTTTTATCAGCACTCGCTAAATTTCAGAATGAAAACAAAATGAAACCCCAATACTTATAAAGTTACTTGGAGGCATTTTATTGTAAAAGTGTATCAGATCATTGTTATTAAATTTGCGTCATTCAGTGAAATCTTTCAGCTTCCTGATTGGCTGAGGAATTTGGAACTAGCTAGTCTTTGAATCACTGGTGGGTGTGGATGTTAATCCCAAGGTCATTAACACCTCTTATATGTTAATTCAGAGATGTGGGGTGTGCCTGTGTATGCACTGCCAGCATTCAGAGCATTTCTTGGAAATTTAGAAGTTTTGATTGCTGAGGGTTTGATTTGAAATAGTTTCCATGTAGGCCTTTTAACTTTCACCCTGAGTAATCTCATTGGTTTTTATTTTAATTCTTATTTTCTGAACCCCGTTGATTGACTGAAGAATGCCCCAGCTGGAAAGCTGGAAGAAGTGATACCTTGGGCAAACTCAGTATATCACCCTTGTTAGTTCCATCTTGATTCTGATGCCTAATTTTTATCTACAATAATATCTCCACTCTTGTGGAACTCATAAAGTCCAGGTTTGCTTTCTTAATAAAGCTGAGGCTTTACTTTTTTATTAACATTAGAAAACAGAATGAATTCCCTTTCTCTGCCTCTCTTTTGCATTTGATCTTTTATGCCACCCCCTAGACCATATTTTCATTGAAATATTATACATAAGAAAGATATATTAACTAAGTACCAAACTGGGGACTTATATTCCTATATTTGCATATATAACTATGTGTATATATATATATATATATATATATATATATGGATCTGTATATATAGAACCTTGTTTTTTAACTCATATATACATGTATAATATAATGTGTAATTCTTATTTTTTTTTCTTATTAGCGTGTAAGTTCAAAGCATAAAAGTCAAAGAAACTGTCTCGCCTAACTTGTACCACGTTTCTCAAAAGAAAAAGGGGTGGAGTGGGGAGAAATAATCTGTTGAAAAATTATCAAGTTAAGTATAAGGGCTGAAGAAACACAGCTAAAGGGACATAATCGATAGGACAGTCTTGTTTAGTCTACTTTTACTGAGATCATGATTGTTGGTTTTTGTTAATAATCTCATTTTCTATTTACTTCCCTTGCTCTCTCTTTCTCCGTTGCAATGATTACTATCCACATACGTTACTCACTTCTGCTTTCTGGAAGCTCCTTCACCAGAATGAAAGGCCTGCAGTCCCACAGCACCTATGTAGGACATGGAGAAGCACCCATTAGGCCTAGCTAAAGCTGCCTTTCTTTTATATTACCTGGGAATATAAAAAGTAGACTCCTTTATCTGTTAGGCTTTAGCCAGAAAAACAGAAATCATGCTGAGAAACTAAAACAGTGGGGATTTAAGGCAGCTAATTGGTGACACCACGGTTTGGAAGAGGCTGCGAAGGTGGTCAGGAAGCCCAGTTTAGCAACAACTGGAACAATCTTACGCCCCTACACGTGAGGGACCAAGGGCAAGGTGGGTTGTTAGAGCCCCATGTGGATGAAGCTGGAACCATGTTATGCTCATCCCGTAGGAACTAGAGTACCACTATTGAAGGCTCGGCTAAGGGGCAAAGAAATGAAATCATTTCACTTTCCCCTCTCAGGCCCTCCAGTCTCTCAGTGGTGCCTTCCACTGGCCAACAGTCAGTTGACACCATGCCTGAGAAACCCATCCTACCTGGGCCAGTCCCTGCCAAAATGAGAGTTTGGCAAAGGAACAAGGGGGATGCATCTGAGAGCAAACAGTCCCAGGAACTGAAAACACCAAACAAGGAACAACTGGCAGAACACATTTCTGAATCCTTAAGTCATCAGAGAATTCTTTAAATGAGTACTCTGGAAACTTTCTGGAATCCAGAACGAGTGAATATTTTGACCTCCTTAATGTCAATTCAAAAATGGATCAGGCTTTATAAGGAATTCTCTGGTACTTGGCCCCACTAGATAACTTGTACAGTCCAATGGGGATAAAGAGGAAGCCTGCTTCATTAGGGTGGGACTGTGATAATGGTGGAAGGAAGAATTTTTAATTTCTTTACAGAGGAGAATTTAGAAATTTGCATTGAGAGAAAGTTCTATGGTTTAATCTCTTCTGGCTTTTACAGATCTCAACATTACCTATGGAATAAATCTGTTTATATTTTCAGTGTAGGATAAATAAAAAATGGATAGAAAATGATTGCAATAATTTAGCTTTTCTGGGTGAATTAGGAATAAAATCCAAATGTTCTATATGCCCTTCTAAGTAGAAAATGTTTTCCAGAGAGTGAGAAATCTAAAATATACCATGTCAAATTAGACTCTGTAAATACAGAAGTTTGGTGGGTATTTTTCAAACTGTTCAATACTGCTGACTGGACATCTTTACATGACAAACACCAGATGGAAAAATCAGTTGAGAGTCACAAGCTGAGGATGATTTCATTTAAAAATTATCGTTTACTCATAATTATTCAGAAAAAGCCAAAACCCTACAGTGCGTTCATAATAACATTTGTGTTACCAAAATATAGCATGAGTAGACTTTAGCCAAAAGTTTACGCTCTAATCGGCAGGAGAAACTTAATTATTCTAATATGATAAACACATAAAATGCCTGTCTAATTTTAAAATTGGAATTTCGATTTCCAGTAACACATTTCACTATGATACCATTTGCAGTTTCTCTCCTTAACTGCTGTCTAAAAAAATACTGTAATAACACAGCTTTTCTGATTCACCAAACAACCAATAATCAAGAAGACAGAGTGACTTACTCTCATCCTTATGTAAATAAAAAAGCTTATTTTTGTTCTCTAATAGCTGCACATAACAATAAAATGCCCTTAATAAGTTTTAAGAGACTTAGACCAAAAAATCAATTTAGCAAATGCCCCTTTCAATGACCACACAGTATGTCTAGGGCTACATCCTGACATGTTTGCCTTGTTATTTGGTAGTAAACAAAATGAAAAGCTCTGTCTTTGAAACTTAAATAGAGAGATTGGTTACATAAACTGCAACATTCTAAACATCAGTATTGTACAGTCTACAGCTTGAAGCTAAACACAATTGGATTGTTTTTCCAGAAGGGAAAGATTAATAGCTCAGAATCATGACCTTTGGCTTCTGACGTAAATTCGAAGAAGTGAAATGCAATTAGAAAAAATTGTGAAACTTTAAATTATTTCTATAAAGTAGGATAATTGCCATATATCTAAAATAACTAAATATATTCACCCAATTTGGGATCAGGATTTCCTCTCTAGCTTCTACTATTATATATCCAATGAATGTATGCTATTAAGCTTTTATGCACTCCATAGTCCTAGAAATAAAGTCTCCAACTGCTGGTTTCTTAGTAATACAAATTGTTTACATGCATGATTTCCAAGGAAAATAAGACTTTTATAAATATAGTGATTTTTTTTTTACTTTGGCATTTTAATAGTCCTTATTTAGAAGTCATTTTGTACAGGCATTACTTCATGACATTGCAATTCTGAACTTTCTTGAGGAACAGATGCTGATGACTTCCACTATACTTTTAAATACTGAAGATCAGATGATTATCATAAAATGTTGGCATATGTGTAAGTACTTCGAAGGGAAAGTGCACAGCTTTTATTATTGACAACGGCCATTTGGCAATAAAGCAATTGATTTATCATATTGTCACTACTAAAAAGAGAATAAATTTATACATTAATTATAAAATAATGCAAAATACTAAATTATGAAACCAGTTACAATTTATTTATGTTTATGATTAAACACTAGGTTTATACAACTGCCAGAAATAAGTCAAATCACTAATTTTTTAATTGCCTTCAATCATACTCTCTAAAATGGAACAATTAAATTAATACCTGTGTAGGAAATGAGTTACCAATAAAGAGTTAATGGCCCTTTTTACTACAATGTAAAAATGGAAATCCAAATAGTATTTGGTGACACAGAAGCAGCTCATCAAGCTGCACTTTTCATATCCCTTTAGGAATAAAAGCTATCATATTATAAATTCTGGAGTAAAAGATCCCAGGATGATAGAACTGATAAATAACAAGTCATGTACTGATGAACCAGATAAATGCTTCCTGTAAAACAATTAAAACCCCTTTTTCATAAATCCCATAATCCTGGATAGGCCTACGCAATGAGACATGGACAGTATCTTGAGTTTTCAAAGGAAAATGGAAACTATACCACAAACATGCTCTTACTCACTTAGTCCATCTCTGTGATCCCTGAGATTCTAATCCTAAAACCTGACTGGGCCTTTGAACTTCAAGTACCACATCTATTTATCGGCTGTACGCATGTTTGTCTTGAAATGAAAAGTAAACTTTAAAGGGAGAGTTTCTATTAGTTGACCTTTCTTAAAATTTATCATTTTGCTCTGAAGAACTTTAAGGCAACTTGTTTGCATTCTCTGAGGAAAAGGAGGCATATATTTGTTGTTGATTTTAAGTGTACATGCCAATAGCATTTATTTACGTCAAGATGATGCCTATTGGGAACTTGACCATTTACACATCATTTCTTGACTTCCAATTCAATATGTTGAGTGGAGAAAATGTGTTCATCTCATTTTCCTCCTGCGATCTTTACAAACAAAAGATCCACACATACAAATTAATAGACACAGAATGCAAGAGCCTGAGTGGTTATCAACATCACCATAGATATTTCAACACAGTTTTGGGAGACTGAAAGCAAATGGAAGAGTGTAAACCAATGAGCAGTGAAGAATTTAATACAAAGACCCTGCTCTGGGAAATGAGAGCCAAACTTCCCATCAGATTAAAGAGGCTTTGGGCTCAGAGGATATTACATGGAGGGAGAGAATGTGAAGTGGGGCTGAAACAAAATGATTACTTAAGGGTTGGAATTTGTGATAGTTGTGCCAGGTGGCACCTTGCACAGCCTAGACAGCCCAGCATTTGCCACTTGGGAGCAAAATAGCAGAGGGTTTTTTACCAAAGCAGCTGAATGAGCCCTCTGGGGGGTGAACCTGTAAATGTTAGGGTGACTATTGAACCTGAGTAGGAAGCTCTGATCATGCTGACCTGTAAGATGCTTGCATCACACGTCCATCACCTTGCTGGCTGCGCGGATAATGAAGACTGCCGGCTGACCTGCCTTACAGTTATGCACAAATCAAATTGCCAACTCGAGGGAGAAGCATATAGAGAACAATTTGCAAATTTGCCAAAGCAGTTGTGGTTATAGCCCAGACAGGCCTTAAAAGCAAATCTGGTATGACGGCTGTACAGCAGGCTTGAATTGGAATACAGATATAGAAGGACTCAGGAGAGAGGACTCCAGGAAAAAAACTTGAGCCTTCATACCCGATAGCCTTTGTGAGAGGATGGAATCACTGAGATTTCGATAAATATGCAAAAATAGTAGCATTAAAGTTTTCAAGAAAACAAAAGCTGCACAAATTACTATGCTCCAAATAAAGACCAAGTAGAAGACACTGATTTTTAGCAGTTAGACAAAGTGTAAAAAATGAGAATACTTTTGACCTTGATACTAGAAATATTTTTCTTCACATGTCACAGGCATCATGGCACTAGATCTTTAGGGAAGGAAATTTAATCCTATTTGCTCTGGCAGTGAGCAATATTTACATGGTCATAATAATGCAAGCACTGTAAATTTGTTTCTAATAATGCAAGCACTGTAAATTTGTTTCTAACTTTAAAATTGATCTATGGACAAAACATGCAAAGAATTGCTCCTGTGTACAGAAGAGACTGTGTTAACCAGCTTGATGAATTTAAGGAAATTAGAAGAATTAGTACGAAGAAAGGGGAGCATGAAATACTAACTAGAGTTGATTGCTCAATAAATTGAAGTATATGTATATCATTCAAAGTCACAAAGGTAATGGATAAATAATTCAAAGTAATGATAAAACTGTCAAACTTTGGAAGGAAGATGAGAGAAGGAAGAGGCTGTGGAGTGGGATAAATCTTATTATTTGAAAGGAGTGAACAGCCATTTTCTAAAGTTGGGAAATCAGTAAATTGAGATATAAACATACCTATGGTAATGAAGATAACCTACAGAAGAAAGAAAACAGAAAAGGTCAGAAGAAGTTGTCTCTGGAGATTGGGGATGGGAATGAGAAAAATGAGATGAATCACTGGGTTTTTCATTATAAACTCTCCTTTACTATTTGATTTGTGACAACACACATGTCACCCTGATAAAATTTCAAAATAAAAATAAAAGTATACCTGACTTCTTTTAGAACTCTTCCACCCTGCTTTAAATAACTAAAGAAAAACATTTCTCTCTGAAAAATATTTTACTAAGTAAACGAAGTCCTTTGTGAAACCAATAGTTAGGTCTGACTGTTAAATATATACTATTTCAATTAGAAACTTGTTTCAGAAACTAAAAAAGAATCTTAATTTAGCTGTGACTTCAATCTAGTGTATTTTGTTTGAATATATGGAAACATGACTGAAGTGGTTCCATTTTATTTTTCAACATCTACTTGCATACATGGAACCTTTTCTGCAAAACTAAGGGAAACATTTTATTATTTCAAGTCATTTCACTGCATTTCAGTTGTTTGCAGATTGATAGAGAAGGCTGTGATGGGTTCCAAAGAATTTGTGATGGTTTCCAGGATTTATAATCTGAGAACTAAAGAGGACTTGTGAGATAGATGGGACAACATGGCCAAATCGGTCAAAACTGCACTCCATTAAAAGCTGTTAAATATGGAATTAAGTGAATAGACATATCCCCATTATTTGGTCTTTGGAACAGTAGCATAATATCAAGTGAATGAAGCAAAGTTTCCAGCAAGCAGAGTATATAAACATTGTACTGTATTTCTTTTTAAACAGTTGGCAAAGATGAGCCAGTAACTCATGTTCTTAGCAAATTATAAAGTACTTCAAGCCAAGCACCAACCTGAACCGCCTCTATATAAATGATTTCAAGTGGCATCCTAACTATACTGTTTGGTCAAATCAGTTGATCCAGTATAGGATACAATGAACGTTACCTATTATCTCCAGTCTCTCCTGATTTCACCAATGGGTAGAAGAAATCTGGTTCATGAGTCTGTTCACATTAGCTTCTGGAATGCTCATATCAATTTGTTGCAATGGATGTGGAGCTGTAGTTAAGATGATCTTGAGAACTTACAAAGTAGATTCTGGTGGCATGCAAACTAGTGGCCTCTGGAGCCAAGCCCCTCAGCTCTCTTTTGTACTATTTAAAGAAAAATTGAGATGAATTTTGATTGAATGGTATATTTGAAAAAATAAAAAGATTTTAAAAGATGAATTTACCCCAGGAAATTTCAGTTGTTTTAATGATTCTATATTTCACCTGGTGTAAAGATGTTAGTGGACCATTGTAAACATGAGCAGTTTTTCAACCACAGGATCTCTTTAGTTGGAATCCATATTCATTGCTATGCAATTGAACCTGGTGTGGTATATTTTAGAATTAGCACTCCAGTTTGGAGACCTAGAATCCTTGTCATCCATGAAGATGGTCTACAGAGCAGTTGGAGGGCATTTGCAGTATACAGTTTCCACTCAATTTTCATAGCCTGTTATCACTGGACTTGACTATCTGAATCAGGGTTACATGAAAGGAGGAATTATAAAAATGGTTAAGAATTTGCAGTTTGCCAGGGAGTGTGCTATGCATTTTGCAGTGTTTCATCTCATTTAAACCTCACCTAAACCCTTTGAGGTAGATATGATTTGAATCCTTCACAGATGAGGGAAATGAGTCATATGTTGATTAAGTGACTTGCCCAAGGCACAAACACAGCTATTAAGTGCCTGAAGCAAGACTTGATCTGATGCCTCCTGACTACTGAACACACTGCCTCTTCTTTTAAACTTTTTTCTTCTGTCAAGTAAGACAAAAACAGAATTTGGTCAGTTTTGCTTTGTTTTATTTTCACTAGAAGACATAAGATTCAGAGAATGAGAAAACAAAGTTTCTCATGTGCCTGTCATGAAGAACTGATAAAGTAATATTGTTTGTGTTGTTAGGAAAAATAAAGCATAGAATCTGAAGGTATTAACTTCCTTTGCCTGAAACACCTTCCTCCAGATATCCACATGTATACTTCATACAAATCTCCTTCTAAATGTTATGTTATCAGAGATGGGGGCCGGCCGTATAGCCCAGTGGATAGGGCGCTGGTATACCACATGGGAGGCCCCGGGTTCGGTTCCCGGGGACCTCTCCTAGCGGGCAGACCCCCTTGAGAAGGGCAAGCTGCCGTGGGCAGGTGGAGCCACCTTGGGCAGGGCAAAAAGCTGCCACGGACAGGGCAAAGCCGCAACGGGCAGGGCAGGTCGCCCGCGAACGGAGCACAGCCAGCCACCCGCGAACTGAAGCAGAGCCGGCCGTGAATGGAAGCAGAAGCCACCCACAAGCAGGGCAAAGCCGCTTGCACGGTGACCGGTCTCGGCATGTCGCCACAACGGGGGGAGACAAAGCGGACAGAGAGGAACACGGGAATGGACACACAGCAAGAGCAAGCAGAAAGGGGGGGGAGGGATATGTAATAAATAAAAAATAAATCTTTAAATGTTATGTTATCAGAGAGGCCGTCTTGGAAACCAGTATATAAAATATTACCCTTCCTACCCTATCTTTCTATCCTCTTACGTTTATTTTGCTTTACAGCATTTATCACCATTAGATATATTGCATACTAATTTGTTTGTTTTTGACTGTGTAGTCCCTCTAGAATGAAATGCTATGAGAATAGGGATTTTGTTTGTTTTATTCACTGATAGATTCTGAACACATGGGACAATCAATGCCTGACACTTTGCTGATACATATATCTTAAGAAGTCTTATGTCACCCTTTGAATAGAAAACAGTTTTTTTGTTATTGTTTCTGTTTTTCAGTTGAAACACCATGGACCACACCTTTAAACTGAACCAAACACTGATACCTAATGGAAATGGGTGGGAGGCAGTGGAAGTGTCACAATACATGTATCACAGCTCTTGGAAAGAAATACTCAAAGGCTCAGCCTGCGAAGGCATACAAAGCAGGTACTGAGAGTGTCGTTTCTGCAATAAAGGCAGAACATTTATTCTAAAATCCTTGTATATGTCCGTGCATTGTGGTTACAATAACCAACAACTTGATTTTTGTATTATCAACTCTAAGTAAAAATGTATTTTGATTCTTTATGTTAGGAGAAGCATCTAGTACAGCATCAAGTCAATATTAATCACTAAATATGAGTCAGTTTCCTTTCTGCTTCCCACTTTTTTTTTAGAGTTTATTATATTATCACACAAAGTATCAAAGGGTTTTTAGATCATGCTGCTATATTGTAAAACTGTAGTCCATGTTATTCTTCTTTGCATTGGAATGTTTTAAATGTTTAAATATTGGAAATACATTATAAAATTATTAACAAGAAAGATAAGAGCTTCTGGGCTTCAGGCTTTTCAATTTTTCTAAGATGTATTATACAGCAATGGTGTATGGACAACGTGATTTCACACAATATAAACTGAAGAAGCTGAAAGGAACACTGATTTACCCTAAGACTTTAAATAGTATAAATGTAACTAAAGGTTCTGTTTCATCCCATTCATCTAATTTGATCAACTGGTGGAATTCACTAGCTGATCAGAGATCTAAAAAACAATAATAATTATTATTGACTGCAAGAAGAGAGTTTCAGAGACACTAAACAAAATAGAACATATTTTCAATTAATTTGATGTTGCTCTAGAGTCTAGAAAAGTAGGGGGCTTACATTTATGCTGGCTAACAACAAGACAACACACTGTACCCTTCCTCAGTTAATTATATTGTAAAACAGAATATATATAGTAATGTTAAGACACTAAAATATGCTACTTAAAGTCACACTATTACAAGGCATTGAAATAGATAGCCTTGCAGTAAGACCTTCTAAAGGTAAAAACTGGAATCTACAAGAGTCAAGGTGAAAAACTGCACAGTTAAATTCATGAGAGAAGAGGGACTCTGTCACCAAGTGGTTGCCTAGTAAATAAGCATAGGGCGAGTAAGTGTCACTGTCTTAGTCAGAAGGCTCATTTTGTAAGCCCAGTTACAATGTGCGCTCCAGAGCAGTGTACCTGGGGCTCAGCACCCGAAGGCACCATTTACTATCATTAATTATACAACTTTAAAAAGATAAGTTAACATTTCTTTCTGGGCCTCAGGTTTTTCGTGTGTGACAATGAGAAAATAATAGGTCCCACTGCATAGGGTTGCTGCCGTAATTATCTAACAAAAATCACAAAAAATTCTAAATTCATACTTGACATAAAATAATAAGCACTCAGTAAATGTTAAATGCTATTTTATTCATAACCAGGGACAAATATTCTCCATCTACTGTGACTAAGACACACTCCACATTTTGTTTTTGTTTTGTCCTTTGTCCTAACATACAGACACATGCTTGGACACTCCAAAAGCATTCAACGCTTGCATTTTTGTCCACGCATTTGTTTCAGCTGACCATTCTTTTTTAGGAATCTCTTATAAACTGACACTGAGATGGTTTTTATTGCTGCTGGACACCTCAATGCCCCAGTGCCAAATATATAGTGACATATTCAAAATTCCAGGGGAATGTAAAATTTCAATTTTAAGGATTTTCTTGGTTAAATTCCCATCTATCACTAAGATATAAGGAAATAGGATGCAGCTATAATCTTTATACATAGGTATTTTTTATTTTCTAAATTTTTCTCATCTACCCTCAGCTTCCATTGCTATTACCATGTGTCCATCTCTTTTTCTCCTTCATTCATTCCATTCATTTCTCCACAAATACCGACTGAAAATATGAACACATCGACCCACTAATTGAGACCCTTCAATAACTTCCCATTGTCCTAATGATAAACATGAAAATACTTAATTTACCCTACAAGAACCTAAGGGGTCTGGACCCTATCTATTGCTCTGGCTTCTAAAACAGTCTTCCCATTGCTCCCTGCTCTTTGCCTCACTGGCCTCACTTTAATTGCTCTAGTGCATTGAGTCCCTTCATGTTATGAGGTTTTGCACATGCTGTTCCCTCTGCCTGAATCCCCTCATCACCTCTTTCTTCCTCTCTTACAAGGTCATATCCCACAAGATAAGCACCAGCAACATTCTGCATCTCACCTTTCTATATATTTATTTTATTAATATAATTTATATCATATATATCATACTTCAAGGCATATTAATGTATACTATCTTAATACATTTTATGAATACAAAATAACATTTCTTTTATATTTTGTGTATTTCATTTTATTTAAAAGATACCATAGATTATACGATTTATTGTTATTTTAAACACTGACCAAGAAATAGAAAGCACCACTAATTATTATTGCAAAACTCCACAGCTTATAAGATGCATCTCAATTTCAGTAACTTAAAAATGTAAAACAATGAAATATTGTGTTGCTCTGATCATTTGATTGATACTGGTCTTCTGCATTAAACTGTAAGCTCCATGAGGGCAGGGGCTGTGACTATTTCTGTACTATCATTTTATATTCATCACATGGCATAATACCTAGTACATACTAAAAGTTAAAACATTGTATTACATTGCTGAAAATTACATGTTAGATAACACGTTCATTGCTTTTGCACTTTACATGGAGCTATGCACTTACTTCCATATGCCCTCCAAATATTTTCACTTTATTTATAAATTCCTTGAGGATAACCTATATGCCATCTACTTTAGTATAAGCAACAGCAGCTAAATAATATCTTTCATATTACAGATCCTTATTTTCAACCTTAAATGATTTCTCAAATAATGAGGGGTAAAGAAATAAGCAAATCAATATTCAGTGCATAGCAAATTTTAGTAAATACCCTGGAAACATGAATGGAATTTTCTTCCACAACAACTTGCCAAACGAAATATATTCCATTTTCCAGAAAAGTTTTCCTACTAATTTCAATATATCTCCCAAATCACATATCCATTTCCCTGGTCAATTAGAATCCTAAACATTGTGTATTTTTTTATGTTTTATCTTATACTTAACCTCACATGCTGTCAGTAATTATACCCAAACATTGTTTTTCTTTAAGATAGTTCCTCTTATCTCTTTCTCTCCATCACTATTTTTCTCACTTTATACACATTTAGCGTCTCATACTTGGATTTTTTAAAAGCCTTTTTTTTTTTTGGCACTTCTGGCTTAAGTCATATCAATACCTGATCGTTCTTTGTACTACTCCTGTCTAAACTTCTTTTAGAAGGTGATTTCACCATGCCATTTTCCTGCTCGTGACATCAGATTTAATTTCATAAAACCAAAACCATAAGACACTTTTGCCTACTCAATGCAGAATTTATACCAATATGACATTCTTATTCCTCTATACCTTCACTCCTACCTATAACCAAATCCTTAAAGACATAGATTTATTTCTCCTCCTCCAAGAGTTGTTCCACCTCATCCTCATTGCAGTCTCCTCTGAATTTCTAGAGCACAAATCTCACTCCAAATGTCATCTTATGTTTTCAAACATTGTCCAATAATTTTGTCATCCAACTTTCTTCAGCCACTCACACCTATGATCATAATATACACTTGTCACTACCATTACAACCCATCTGCAATCTTAATTTCAAGCCCTGCAACTGTCACATCCTATCATTCAGTTCACTCAATTTAGTATTCTCTAGCAATTTTTCAGCCCCACTGGGAACTAAAATCCATTAATTCTATTAATTTTTTCACTGCCCATCATTTATCTTCTGTGTTTATTTCCCAACTTTCCCATTTTAAATTCTATGATTCTTCATTATAATTTATGCTGGAAATATGAGGATTTGCTCATGCCCTAATTTTCCTTTCTATTATCCATCTGGAAAAACTCCAGACCTTATTAAATCCAAACTCTGTCAATTCCTTGTATGGTAGATTGAAGATGCCCATATATTCCTCCTAGTAGATGTGGTGTCTAATTTCCCTTCCCCTGAGAGACTCTGGGCTTCTCTTAGTGATTTTCTTGTCCAATAGAAGTTTTGTTCTTTGATTTCTGAGGCTAGGTTCTAGGAAATCTTGCAGCTTTCACCTATACCTCTTAGAATACTCACTCTTGAAAGCCAGCTTCCAAGTTGTGAGAAAGCCCAAGCAAACCTGTGGAGATGCCCATGTGTAGAAAAATCAAGGACCTCCTATCAGCCTTGGCTCAGCTACCCATAGGCAGTCGACATTAACTTGCTAGTCATGTGACAAGCCATCATGTAAGTCAGCTCTCCAGCCCTAGTTGATCACTACAACTGATGCTGCATAAAACGTATTTTATGAGCCCTGCTCAATGTTTCAGTTCTGTGAGCAAAATAAATGCTGGTTGTAGTTTTAAACCATTAAGATCGCCATAGTTTGGTAAGTACCAGTAGACAGAGAAGCACTAGAATAACATCACCAGAGAAAAACACACAATAATGCTGGCTAGCTTCAATTTAAATTCATGCTCACAAAGTTGAAGTAGCCTTAATACTTGCCAAAAATCAGACTATATTTCCTTTGTGCTGACTTTTCCACTCTTAGAGGCTACTTCTTACATTCTTCTCTGTCCTCAAATCTAAAACACCTTTTCCCTTTTGCTGTGGATTGACTTGTGTACTCCAGTTGATGGCCTTGGTCCACATTCTCATTGGTGTGGATCAATTGTAAAGAAGATATCTTCAAAACACTACTTCAGTTAAGGTGTGGTCCAACTGAATAAGGTTAGGCTTCCATCCAGATTAGGGAGTCCTTTATGAGCAGAGTGAAAATCAGATGGAGGGGGGAAGCCAAGAGGAGCAGTTAGAAGCTGGAAATCAACATTACCCAGAAAATAAAGGAGAAGACACCACCATGTGACAGAAAAGCTAAGGACCAAGGAATACTGGCAGCCACCCCCAGAACGCTAGTGTTCAGGGAGAAAGCATTGCCTTCTTGACATCTCAGTGGTGGACTTTTCCTAGCCTCAAAACCATGAGCCAATAAATTCCCATTGTTTGAGCCAATCCATTGTATGGAATTTGTTTTAGCAGCTGAGAAACTAAAACACCCATTTCTACCCCCACCAATAACCTTGTTTCCTATATCTTGAGAAAAGAGAAACAACCATAAAATAATTTTCACAACCTCCTGCTATCACTTCTTCCCTGCTTCCAAAACAAAATGCTTTTCTTTCTCTTTCTTTTCCTCTTCCTTCTCAGTCTGAGTTTACTGTTCCACCTCATTTCCCTTTGGAGGGCCATAGGGCCAAGTCCTTGGAACCCTTCTCTTCCCTATCTACACTCACCCTCTTCATGTCTCATTCAGTCTCATATTTTTAAATGCCAATTTATTGATGCATCTAACTTTACATCTCCAGCCTGGCCTTTCTCCTAAAATCCAGTCTCATCTATGCCCTATCTACTTGACATCTTCACTTTGATGTCTAATATAAAGCTAAAACTTAACATGCCTCAAATCAAACTCTTCATTATATTCTTCCCCAAACCTGCTTTACGAGCTTCTCCCATCTCAGTTAACTACAAATCCTCTTCCCAGTTGCTCAGACCTCACAACTATGGGGTCACCTTTGGCTCCCTTCTTTCATTCATGACCAACCACTTATCCAGCAGCAAATCCTGTTGGCTTGACCATAAAAATGCACCTAGGATTTCACCTTGTCTTACTATGTCTACAGTTTCTACTCTGGCATAGGATACCAGGATCTTTATCTCCAAATCACTGCTCTCTGTGATTTTTGCCCTGTGTTGGGTGGTGAGGAGTTGGGGATAAATGAAGGTTAGTCTCAACAAAGTAGCCCATGCAATCATACTAAAATCAGGTCATGAGATCATTCCTCTTTCAACACCCTGCTGTGGCTCCTGTATTCACTCTGTAAATGCCAAATCTTCACAATGTCCAAATAGACTACATGATCTGCCCGCCTTTTACATCTCTGACTCATCTCACACTTACTCTCTCCTTTGTTCACTCACTCCTAGTTATGTGAGTCTTCTTGTTCTTCCTGGAATTTATAAGCCAAGTGTAGATCTTGGGCTTTTGTGTTTGCTATTGTCTACCTTACCTGGAATTTCCTGCTTCAAGTCTTTGTCCAAATGCAAGTATTTGTCACCCTACCTGAATTTGAACACACCCAGCACCTGCTCTCTATGGTACCCTTCAGAGGACAGTTTTTCTTCGTAACACTTACCCCATCTGGAATTAAATATTTTCCTTTATTGTTGGTCCTCCACGTCCACTGGAATGCAAGCACCACCAACTATTTCTTCTGTTTTCTTTACTGCTGAATCCCCATTATGACAAGCAGTGCAGATGCTTAAAGGTATTTGCTTGATAAATACATGTATACATGCCAGTCTTGCCTTCTTCCTAATGAGAAATCAATCTCCATAGGGATTGGTACTATATTAATGTTTCACTAAGCACCCTCACAATATCTAGCACATATTTGATAAGATGTAAATTTTAGAAAAATCCTTGACAATTGACTGAAATGAACAAAGGGTTTCTCATTAAATTAGTAATTTGCACAGGACATTATTAATAGGTTTAAAAATATTTAATACAGAATCAGGGCTCATTTCCAAGCAAAATTATTGTCTGAAACATAAAGCATGTTTGTCTGGTGATAATAGCTTTTCTCAAATTAACACCAAGACTACTGTGAGCATATAAATGTAGTTGAATTTTATTTCAAAAATCAAAATGTCCGATTTTTACTAAAAGAATGGGAGTTTATGCCCATTTTGTTTGAATGATTGAGGGTTAAATCTTTCAGAAAATAAAAAATATTGAGTAATTTTTAGGCATATTTTGAAAAACATTTCTCCTACTTGTTTCAAAAAATTCCCGTCTTTACAAATTAGATATTATTTAGGATTTTAGATCTTGGATACTACAGGAAATTATAATTCCAAAAAGTGTTCTATGTTCCTGCCATATATTAAATAGATATGAAAGTAGAACTGTTTGTTCATGGACACTTTAATTTTTTTAAAGAATTCTATAGCTGCCCATGGTCAAGTCCTGAGCACTCCTGGGGCAGCATTTTTCCTGCATGTCTACACTTTTGTAGACAGACAGGAAGTAGTAGAACAAGATGGAGGGAATGCAATTCGTTAGATTGAAGAAAGCTTGGTATAAGTTCACAGAAGAGATGGAACTAATAAAAACCACTAACACCTAAGCCAAAAACAGAATTAAGTATTTATTGTTATTATTTTCTATTATGTATTATTATTGTGGCCATATCATAAGCACCTGATACATCTTAATTCATTTGACGCTCACAATAACCAAAGAAGAAATACTACTATCGCAAATTCAAAGATTAAGTTACTGAAGCACAGAACATAGCAAATGGCTAGGCGGAATACAAAGCTAGGCAGTGTGGCTGGAGAAACAGGGATCTTAAATATCATGCTATGTTGCCTCTAATATGAAACACCCAAACCCGACACATGACAGAGCTCACACGTACATGCACAACTAACCATTTCCAGGAATAAACAGAAGAGGTACTTACTGCATAGTTGTTGACATTTTAGGAAGGGCAGCCGTCCCTGGTACAGAAATGACCCATGCATTGCAGGACACTTCCAATCCATGATTACTGTTCACTATGTGATGGAGTGGCCTTTTCAGTCGTCATGACAGTCAAAAGCCTCCTCACATTTACAAATACCCTGGGATGGGGGATGCATTGTAGTTCCATGGTTGAAGCTGAACCCATTCTTCTACTCCTCATCAAGATATTATCCAAGTAAAATGTGCAGGTCAAAGTGAATCTTTCTTAATTTTCAAAACCCCAGAAAGCAAAGATTGTCTGCTTTCCCACATGAATGCCACTCCATGTTAAAAATTCACAATTAGAAACCTCTTGTATTTCTCTATTGAGTTCATCACACTGCAGCTTAATTACATTTCCTGTTCCTTTATTTTTATTGAGTGCAAAAATTGAGCATTGCCCTTTCATGAACGTCACCTTATAGCACATTATCTAATCTGCCTGTCTACTGTAAACCCATATTTCATATGTAAACCTTATGTACTCTATCGGTCCTCTCTTCAAAAATAAACAGTTGGTCAGAAAAGGAGAGTAGAACAGTATTTGCAAGCAAGCATCAATTCAATTAGGTGAGTGGGTCTGGAAAGAAATATAGTTTCTTTAACGAACACCTCAATAGGTGCTTAAAAGAGATTGGGCTGACAACTCTAACAACCTTAGTGTCTCCTCCAAGATTTACAATGACGCAGCTCCCCTTTTTAGCAAATTAAACCTGTGTCGAGGCTTAAAATTAAATCCAAACCTCTTCTCCCTTCTCTGCAGAAGGAACAAATTGGCCCCACATGGCAGCTGTAGAGGAGTTACTGATGCGAACCAGAGTGAAGTGAGAACTCCCCAACCTGGCAGTCGTCACGCGGCCAAATCAACAGGGATAGACCGTCAACTCCACTTAAGGTTTTATGTAAAAAGACCGGTAAAATACAGACAATTTAAATAGATGAAGTTTTTTTTTTATACCACGCAAAACTGACTGGGTGCCAATATTTTACATTTCTGTGCTGTGCAAGCACTTTATGGGGAATGTGCTTTTTATTCCATTTTTACATGTTTGTTATGGGTCTGCTTTGCAAAATTGCTCCAAGCCCGGGTAATAAAAATAAAAACCACACACAAATGGTCATGATTAATGCATAGAACAATCTATGCTTCTATACGTATTAAATGTATAATATCACTTTCTAGATACTGCAATGTGGCAAAATGTATGTAAGGTTTCTAGGTTTCACAAGTTCATTGTAACAACAGATCTTGCTGTAAAAGTACACTAAAAGTCCTAGAACACAAAGTCATAGAGTTATTTTTTCAAAGAAAATATTCTGAATCTGTTTCTTATATGTTACTTGGCATTTGGGTCTATATTAAAAATTGACAGGAATTATATCTCCATAGGAATCCAAGAATGTGGCATACATATGAAAAATGTCTAAATATATTATTAGATTATCATCTTAAAATGAGATACAGTATGTTGGTCACTACCCAAATAACACTGTCTGAATTTAGAAGACACTTTTATTACCAAATTAGTGCAATGCTTTCCAATAAAAGTGGTGAAAAATGTGATTCAATGCACTCTGTAACCAGTGGATAATAAGGTGAATTTCCTGATGAGCTATTGCTTTTATATTTTATTTTCAGGTAGTATTTCTTAATGTGAATTTGGGTTTCTTCACTGTCAAGAGGTTATGGAGAAACATGCAAGCTTCATAGAAAACCCCTGGGCATAAAAATCAAACAGTTTACAACTATCCTCAATACAGAGCTTCCATGAACAGTTGTCCAAGTTGTGCACTGCATAATTCTAGGAGATATCATTCATATGTGTTGTCATCATAGATTTGTATGTTTATTAAGCAACTTAATAAAATAATAGAAACTGCTTTTTATTTTATTTTATTTTTTTGACAAAGATACAATTTGGCAGGCATTTTAGAAACAGAGAGACAACTGTCCTTTTAAGACAAAATAGATGGGAGTGTATTAAATCAGAGCATGCAAATCTGTTTTTGTTTGTTGGTTGGTTGGTTTCGTTTTTATATAGAATGATTTAAAGAATCTGAGCAGCTATTTCAACTATCTTGGGGGCATTTTGAGCTAAATTGTGAGAAAATAGTATTAAAAGGTGAGAGTCTAGGACACAAAATAAAGGAAAAGAGGCTTTCCATGTGTTCTTATCAGGAAAAATCTTTACCCTGTTTCTAGCTTCTTTCAGATTCTTTTGGCTTTCATTTGTAATTAAATTCCAGATTCAGTTTATTCCAGCTCCATAGCTGGCATCATACTGGAAGTAATATGTTAGTTGCCAATTTATTTTGCAGCTATTAAGTTTGGCATTACATATGGATTGGTATAAAATAATTGATTTTTTTTGTTTTATTGTAGAATGGTATAAATTCAGCTCGTTTCACAAACTCTTGTGTGGAAAGCAACATCAAGTTTATCTTAGTAGGATAATTTCATTTTTAACAGATAAACTGGTAAGATGTTTTGGGAAAATGAAACATCATTTCAAAACATTCATCTCAAAACATGCAATTTCATATACATGTATTTATGCACATACATTTACATATGTACCCTTAGGATGAATAAGTCAATTCAAAGATGATATATTTGTTCTGGCCAAGCTCTTAAACTTATTCCAAAGAAGTCATCTTGTGGGGTTGCATCAATTTCTGAGTTGTCCCTGATCAAGTTGCCCTGCAATTTCTTCCAGTCAATGCAGAGAATCCTGTGATTATAACTGTCATGAGTTCTGTGAACGATTATTTTCTGTGGCTCCACAGACCAAGCCACTTAAAAAAAAATACATATATATGTGTATGTATATATATATATATATATATATATAGCTTTTTTTACATGTGAACCACAACTGACTTAGAGGATCCATTTCAGTATTGCCCAAGTTAAAATGTGAGTAAATTCACTTATTGTCCTGGTTGCTACCTAATTTCTTATAGGAACTTCCTCCTTCAGGAAGAAGGAAAACAATCGAACCACATAGCACAGAATGAACTTTTTACATTCCAATTAATTGGGTAATAAATAGAAGAGGATGTGTCCTAATAGCTTTAAAAACTGGACAGCAAGAGGAAAGCCAGAAAATGTGAAGTTATGAATGAGACACACTGCCTGATGTTTCAGCTGGTTTTCCTCTGGTTGTTTCTATAAAACACAAAGCTTCTATGTCCCAGCAATGCAATGCATTGGCAGAGAAATTATTGGTTCAGTAAATCTTAATTCTGGTACATGTTCTCATTGGACATCTGAATCACTTCAGCTCATTTTAGTTCCATCACTGATCCTTAGATTTCTTACTTTTGCCGAAAGGCTGTTACTTCTAACTAGACATCATCTCTTTGTTTTCAAAAGGCAGTGAGTGACTGCCTACTTGGCCTTTATGGACCTGGGAAGAATTCTTTTGAGAATGGGAAACTCATTAGATTTGCATTCATTGTTTGGAGTGCATAAAAGAAGTAAATTTCAGCACGATCACAAAAAAAAATTGTCTTCCTTTCTAAAACCTCAGGTATTAAAATGTATTTTAAAAAATGTATTTTAAATCTGAAGGCTGTTGGCTGCTTTCTGAAGTGAGACATATCCGTTTATGTGACTTTGCATATAATTTTTCCTAAAACTAATTACTTTGTTTTAGAAGAATCTTCAAACTTTATTGCTGTCTCTTAGTTTGTGAAGATGTTTTTATATTTAAAAAGACTTTTTCCCTCCAAAGATTTGGTTTTGTATCGAGCAGCAAAGCTAGTGTCATCAACAAAAGACTAAGCAGAAATACAATTTATGAATTTCTGAAGGGTTAACTATGGAATAATACAGGATAAGGGTCCTTAAGTGTTATATTTTAATATATTGCAACAATAATTTAATCAAAATTCTTTTAGAGTTGGTGTTAATCTCTCAGCAAAAAACTATATGCATAATGTAAAATGTATTGATAATATGTAATATTTAATATTGTGTTACTAATTATCAAAATAAGATAATTTTAAATGATCTGGTAAACTTTCCATCTTTAAATAAATGCACCATATTTCCCATTGTACGAATGGAAAAAAAAACATTAATCAATTTAATGCATTTACTAGAGCAATAGATTTTTCAATACAATTAGATCAACAAACTTTTCCATGAGTTAAAAAAAATTAAGATGTCAAAAGTATTATTTTCTAGTTCTCTGTTTCTGTCTGGCTCCTTCTGTTTGTCTATCTGTGTCTCTCATTCCATCTTTGTTATTTCAATAGCTACATATTTGAAAGGTACTGCAATAGGCAAAACACCCTGGGGAAATAAAAAGAAGGTAAGCCTTATTTCCTCCGTCTTTGCTATTACTTTTACCCATTTACTCCCCTGCCCTGTCCACCAGTTTGTTTGCTTTTTAATGTCAAATTAAAACAGTTGTTAGTTGGACAGACTATTTTTATTGGTTTGAGTAATCAAAACAGGCAACTATATAGAACAAACTATCTCAAAAAAGTTCTCTCAGGATCCAAGTGACTGTTTTTAGCAGCTAGGTTTCCAGGCTAGGTAACATGTTACCCTTTTATCTCCATATCATGGCACTAATATTTGGAAAATCCTGTTTTGGCTCCAAATGCTACCAGAAAGAGCTGCCTTTCTCAATTTGGCAAATTAAAATTTTAAAAAATTGATTACCATAAAGTGATTGAAAAAAA
>PVKH010002292.1:0-27609 GCA_004027955.1 Chaetophractus vellerosus
GTTTAGTTCATACTAGTGAGACCATGCAATATTTGTCCTTTTGTGTCTGCCTTATTTCACTTAACATAATGTCTTCATGGTTCATCCATATTATCCTATGTGTCCCAATTTCATTTCTTCTTACAGCAGCATAGTATTCCATCATGTGTATATACCACAATTTGTTTATCCATTCATTGGTTCATGGACACGTGGGTTGTTTCCACCTTTTGGCAATTGTGAATAACACTGCTATAAACATCAGTGTGCCAATGTCTGTTTGTGTCATAGTTTTCAGTTCTTCTGGATATACTCCTAGTAGAGGAATTGCTGGATCATATGGGCAGGTCTATATTTAGCTTTCTGAGGAACCACCAAACTGTCTTCCATAGAGGCTGCACCATTTTACATTCCCACCAACAGTGAAGGAGTGTTTATATTTCTCCAAGTCCTCTCCAGCACTCATTGTTTCCTCTTTCTTTAATGGCCATTCTGTGTGGTGTGAGATGATACCTCATGGTTGTTTTGGTTTGCATTCCCCTAATATATAGTGATATTGAACATTTTTTTTTCATGTGCTTTTTGGCCATTTGTATTTCCTCTTTGGAGAAATGTCTATTTAAGTCTTTTGCCCATTTTTTAACTGGGTTGCTTGCTGTTTTATTGCTCAGTTGTTTGATCTCTTTATATAGAATGGAAATCAAACCCCTATTGGATATGTGGTTTCCAAATATTTTCTCCCATTGAGTTGGCTGCCTTTTCACTTTCTTGATGAAGTCCTTTGAATCGCGGAAGTGTTTAAGTTTGAGGAGGTCCCATTTATCCATGCTTTCTTTCCTTCCTCATGCCTTCAGGGTAAGGTTTAAGAATCCACCACCTACCACCAGGTCTTGAAGATGTTTCCTTACATTTTCTTCTAGGAGCTTTATGATTGTAGATTTTATAGTTAGGTCTTCGATCCATTTTGAGTTAATTTTTGTAAAAGATGTGAGATAGGGGTCTTCTTTTTTCTTTTGGCTGTGGATATCCAGTCTCCCAGCACCATTTATTGAATAGACTGTTCTGCCCAGGCTGGGTGGGTTTGACAGCCTTGTTAAAAATCATGTGTGAGGGATTGTTTTTTAACCATCAGTTTGGTTCCATTATCTGTGTGTCTATCTTTATGCTAGTACCATGCTGCTTTTACCATTGTAGCTAGGTAATATGGTTTAATGTCCAGAAGTGAGAGTCCTCCAACTTCACTCTTCCTTTTGAAAGTGTTTCTGGCTATTTAGGGCCCCTTATCCTTCAAAAAAATTTTGATAATTGGCTTTTCCATTTCTTTAAGAAATGCTGGTGAAATTTTTATTGGGATTGCATTGATTCTATATATCAGTTTGGGTAGAATTGACATCTTAACAATATTTAGACTTCCAATCCATGAGCATGGAATGTTCATCCATTTCTTTAGGTATTTTAAAGTTTCTTTTAGCAATGCATTTTAGTTTCCTGAATACAAGTGCTTTACATCCTTGGTTAAGTTTATTCCTAAATATTTTATTCTTTTTGTCACTATTGTAAATGGAATTTTTTCCTGATGTACACCTCAGATTGTGCATTACTAGTGTATAGAAACACTAATGATTTTTGTGTATTCATCTTGTATCCTGCCAATCTGCTTACATCGTTTATTAGCTCTGGCAACTTTGCTATAGATTTTTTCGCGTCTTTCTTGGTATAAGACCATACCATCTGTGAACAGAGAAATTTTACTTCTTCCTTTCCAATTTGAATGCCTTTCATTTCTTTTTCTTGCCTGATTGCTCTGGCTAGAACCTCTAGCACTATATTGAACAACAATGGTGATAGTGGGCATCCATGTCTTGTTCCCAATCTCAACGGAAAAGCTTTCTGTCTTTCACCATTGAGTACACTGTTAGCTATGGGTTTTTCCTGTATGGCCTTTATCAAGTTGAGAAGGTTTCCTTCAATTCCTATCTTTGTGTTGTATTTTTATCAAGAAAGGATGCTGTATTTTGTCAGGTGCCTTTTACTGTGTCAATCAGTAGGCTCATATGATTTTTCTTCTTTAATTTATTAATGTGGTATATTGCACTGATTGATTTTCTTGTGGTGAACCACCCTTGCATGCTTGGTATAAAACCTACTTGATCATGATGAATAATTCTTTGAATGTGATGTTGGATTCGATTAACAAGTATTTTGTTGAGGATTTTTACATCCGTATTCATTAGGCAAATGGGTCTGTAATTTCCTTTTTTTGTAATATCTTTGTCTGCCTTGGTATTAGGGTGATGTTGGCTTCATAGAATGATTTTGGTAATGTTCCTTCTTGTTCAGTTTTTTGGAAGAGTTTGAGTACAGTTGGTATTAAATCTTCTTTGAGTGTTTGGTAGAACTCACCTGTGAAACCATCTGGTCCTGGGCTTTTCATTTTGGGAAGTTGTTTGATGACTTTCAATCTCTTGTGATTGGTTTGTTGCGGTCTTCTATTTCTTCTAGGGTCAGTGTAGGTTGTTTGTATATTCCTAGGAATTTTTCCATTTCATCTACATTGTCTAGTTGGTGTATAATTGTTTATAATATCCTCTTATGATCTCTCTTCTTTCTGTGGGGTCAGTAGTAATGTCTCTGTTCTCATTTTTTATTTTATTTATTTGTATCTTCTCTCATTTTTTCTTTGTCAGTATAGCTAAGAGTATGTCGATTTTGTTAATCTCAAAGAACCAACTTTTGGTTTTGTTAATTCTGTTTTGTTGTTGTTGTTGTTGTTCTCAATTTCATTTATTTCTGCTCTTTGTTATTTCAGTCCTTCTGCTTGCTTTGGGAATACTTTGCTGTTCTTTTTCTAGTTCCTCCAGCTGTAATTAGGTCATTGATTTTAGCTCTTTCCTCTTTTTTTAATGTAAGCACTGAGGGCTATAAATTTACCTCTTAGCACTGCTTCACTGCATCCCATAGGTTCTGATATGTTGAGGTCTCATTTTCATTCATCTTGAGATATTTGTTGATTTCTCTTACAATTTCTTCTTTGACCCACTGATTATTTAAGAGTGTGTTGTTTAATCTCCATATATTTGTGAATTTTCCCTTTTTCCACCTGTTGTTGATTTCCAGTTTTATTCCATTATGATCAGAGAAGGTGCTTTGTATAATTTCAATCTTGTTGAATTTATTGAGATATGCTTTGTGACCCAATATACTGTCTATCCTGGAGAAAGATCCATGATCACTTGAAAAGAATGTATATCCTGCTGTTCTGGGGTCCAGTGTTCTGTATATGTCTACTAGATTTAGTCCATATATCATGTTATTCAAGCTCTCTGTTTCTTTATTGATCCTCTGCTCAGATGTTCTATCCAATGTTGAGAGTGGTGTTTTGAATTCTCCAACTATTATTGTAGAGACATCTATTTCTCCCTTCAGTTTTGCCAGTGTTTTCGCCATGTAATTTGGGGCTTCCTGGTTTGGTGCATATACATTTATGATTGTTATTTCTTCCTGGTGAATTGCCCCTTTAATATATAATGTCCTTCCATGTCTATAATAACAGTTTTGTCTTTAAAGTCTATTTTATCTGATATAAGTATAGCTAATCCAGCTTTATTTATTTTATTTATTTATTTATTTATTTATTTGTTTATTTATTTATTTATTTATTTATTTATTGGTTCCTCCATGTGTGGAATATCTTTTCAATCTATTGGTATCCTTGGGTCTGAGGTGAATCTCTTGTAGACAGCATATAGATGGCTCATAGTTTCTTATCCATTTCACCAGTCTGTGTCTTTTCTTTGGGGAAGTTAATCCACTAACATTCAATGTTGTTATTGTAAAGAGAGTTCTCATTTTACTTATTTTGACCTTTGGGTTTTATCTTTTATATTTTATGTTCACCATTCTTTTTACATTTCTGGTTACTTTTACTGATATCTTCATTTCTAGACTCTCTTCCAGGCCTCTTTCCTGTCTTTTCTTTTCAGGCTGTAGCATTCCCTTTAGTATTTTCCACAAGCCATTCTCTTGGTTACAGACTCTCTCAATTTCTGTTTACCTGTGAATATTCTAAACTCACCCTCATTTCTGAAAGACAGTCTTGCCAGATATAAGATTATTGGCTGACAGATTTTTTGTGTTTTTTTTTTTTTGCAGTATGTTAACTATATCATACTATTGCCTTCTTGCCTCTGTGGTTTCTGATGAGAAGTTGGCACTTAATCTTATTGGGTATCCCTTGTATGTGATGCATTGCTTGTGTCTTGCTGCTCTCAGAATTCTCTCTGTCTTTGGCATTTGACATTCTGATTAGTGTCTTGGAGTAGCTCTGTTCAGATTTATTCAGATGGGAGTACACTGTGCTTCTTGGACATGGATATCTTTGTCCTTCGGTAGGGTTGGAAAGTTTTCAACCATTATTTCTTCAGATTTTCTTTCTGCCCCTTTTCCCTTCCCTTCTCCTTCTGGGACACTCATGACATGTATATTTGCACGTCTCTTGCTGTCATTTTGTTCCCTGAGACCCTGTTCAGTTTTTTACATTCTTTTCTTTATCTATTCTTTTGTATGTTCCCTTTTGGAGGCCATATCTTCAAGCTCAGTGATCCTTTCTTTTGCTTTCTGAAATCTGCTGTTACATGCCTCCAGTGTATTTTTAATTTCGTTTGTGGTGCCTTTCATTCCCATAAGATCTGCTGTTTTTCTGTGTATGCTTTCAAATTCTTTGTGCTTTGGAAGTCTCGTTGCACCACCTGGAGATAAAATTTAACTTTACTATTTTTAGTAAATTATCTGGTAGAGTAGCTACTGTATCATGCCAGATATAGTGTCCTTTTATATTTTAAAAATATGCCTTAATTTGAGGTATTCAAGCCCTGTGAGCCTCTAGTAGCTGAATCTAATAGCAGCAATCTATTAGAACGTCTTGGGCTTCCTGCTAATCCAGCAGCCCAGGAGCTGGAAGTCTGCCTGGGCTGAGTGGGGAGGAGAGGGAAGGTTGGTGTGAGCTCCACTCCTGAGAAGGGTCTGCACGCTGCAGGCTAAGGGAGCCTGAATTGTGCTCCTCAGTGGCTGCAGGCTTCACGCTGGCAGGGCATGGTTTGCCAGTTTCCCTGTAGATGTCTTTTGTTTTTTTGCTAGAAATATTTAGGATCCTTTTTCTATATAGGGGTATGGAGTATGGTAATTAACTTTTGTAAACTTTTCTTCCCAAGTAAAATAAAGTTTTGGCCTTAGGTTTTAAAGAGACTAGTGTTTGGAAGCTTTCCAAGGCTTGAGGCAAAAGGGAACTATCCAGCTGAAAATTGCTGTTTTCACTTCTTGTTAGCAGCAGTAGTTTATCTTCAGACCTATCTCTCTTCATATTTCAGCGATGAAATATCTGGGGAAGGGCTATGGGGAAGCACTGTTGAATATCATGGTTCTTTTGGGCCTCCATTGAGATGGCCTGAAACATGGTGTTGCAACATTAAGGATGTTTGGGAGCTTGTGTTGTGACTATCCTAATGTTCTTTGTATTTATTGTGCCCTTTTAAAAATGCTGCTTGATTGATGAGCTGAGGAAGGCAGCTGACTTTGCTGTGTGTTCTTAAGTTTTGGCCTAATTTTATAAATGTGCAACAATTGCATGGGGATCATACTTTTCTACAAAAAGACATAATTTGAAATTTCAAATATAAGTAAACAAAAAAAGTTTGTCATCATTAATCTCATTCATGCAGTGCTCTTTATCCTGGTTAATACCTTATAGGTATTCTTAATTTCGTATCTTTAATTTCATATTTTTATATTTAGGCGATCAGCTTTCCAAGGGCCGGGAATTATTTCCCCATGCTTTTCCCCCTTCTGCTCTCCCTGCTTCCCATCCTGGTCTTTTATAGCACTATGAATGGTTTTGATGATAGTTATTCTGATAGATTTTTCATATAACAATGTAATTATAATCTCTGTTATTAAAAAATCTACTTAATCGTTTATTGTGTATGTGGTAGATATCTTGAGCATTTAAGTAATTATTAAAAGAAAGGACACACATCCTTCCCTCTTCAGATTTCTAAGTTGGATGTTGCTTTGTTGATAGATTTCGACTTTATTTTAGTTATTATAGATGAAGCAGTTTGAGAGAGGGCACTCATATTTTTAACCATGATACCGTGTACTTGTTTGTTGCCACACAACTTCTCGCTTTATGAGTTTTTTATTATCTGACAAGCCATGAGTTCATTTACCCAAGTTTGCTCCAGGAGCTATTGGAGGGTGTGGTGTCTTTCCTAGAGGCTCAGCTTCCCCTTTGCTCTCCAGGTGGGGCCATTTTCTGCCCCATACTCCTGCAACCAGTGGGCCTAGGTGTGGGTAGATAGATGTCTGTCCGTCTGTGCTCCTCTGCTAAAACCCCCAGCTTTGAAACCACTGCCATCGGAGTATACCTTGTGCTACCCCATGCTGTAGTTATCTGTAGACATTGGTTCATTGCTCTTCATTCATCAGAATTCTTGGCGCTGTCACTCTCTCTGTGCTACTCCTGTCATCCTTCATGAGAATTTGCTATCCCGGTGAAGGACCCTTCCAACACCTCGGCCTCTCTGCTACTCCACCTGCTCCCTCTCCAGGAGCTTGTCTTCCCCTCCCTTAGCTGCCTGCACCCATGGTCATACTCTGGACTCTATTTTCAGCATCTGCTGTCTGGCTGCCCTCCCTTCTTTTTATCCCATTTCCTCTGCTCCCCAAGGCCAGTAGTCCTTCAGCTCCTCTGAGCCTCAGGTTGGTCTTGCCACCTTTCCAGTCATCATCTCCTGCCCCTTCCCGTGGCTCCACCCTCTCATGGTTCTCTTTACTCAGCACCGGTCACTGCCACCCATAGACCCAGAAGCCCTTCTGTTCTCGTCCTCCACTGCCATCCTCAGGCAAACCCCACTCCTGGTTAAATTTAACTTTCTACTGACTCTACCCCTGGTGAGAGCAGCTCATTATGGCTAGAGAAAAACACAATGAAAATGACTGGTCTCACTTTAAATTTCTGACTGCTCTTCTCAAGTGAGCTCCGTCTACAGGCTGGGAGCTCTTGCTTGTTTTCCTGGTTTCTATGCCTCTACCTTCACCTAGATGGCTATTCATACCATTACTTCTCTCCTTGACTCTCCTGTGCTTCCTACCCTGTCCATATGCTCACCTGATCATCTCCTAGTACACTGAGGACGAAGAAGAATGGACCAACAGACATTAACATTGATAAATCATTGAAACATTCTGTAGGAATTTTTCTTTAAATAAGGACATATATGGAAGAAACTAAGTTTTTTTTTAAACCCATAATTTCATCATCTAGATAACGTTTGTTGACATTTAAAAAAAAAAAAGGAGTTAATACATGCTCATGGGTAGAAAATTCCAACAGTCCAGAAAGGCAGAAAATGAAAAACGGAAGCACACCTCCCATCTCAGATGGCGACGGGGGTGGGGTGTGTGGCTGAAATAGGAGACGCCTGGGTGGAAATACAAATAGTGGTTAAGTGTGAAGACAGATCTTGAGAACCAAACTGCTGTTCCCTGATGCAGTTTGTACTCAGTGTAGCTAATAGTGGACCTTCCTTTGAGATGGCCATTTTACCTGCTCAGGTTCCATTCCCACAGTAATGGTTTGAGAGTTTTATCTAATTATAAATTCCAAAACTGTAGATTGGATCATGCTTGTAAACTGATCTGTTCATCTGGGCATGATTGGTTTATGATTGGGGTGTTGACTGGACCATGTCAGGAGGGCATTGAGCCCCGCCCCTTGGTGGGTGTGGTCTCAAGTGTAAAAAGCAAGGCAGCAGATGGGAGAAGCAGATTTGAGAAGCAGTTCTGATGTTGGAGAGAAGCGCTCCAGGAGAAAATAAGTGAGCCGTTCGCCTGATAGTGTACAGCTGGCCTTGTGGAGAGACGCACCGCGTAGAGAGCCTCATGCTCTACGGCTGAACTTGTGGAGGAAACAGAAGCTAAGCCCAGCGAGAAACGCAGCCCCGGGAACAGAGGAACCCGGAAGCCTGAACCCTGGAGACATCGGCAGCTGTCTTGCTCCAACACGTGGACTTTGATGAGGGAAGAAATTTATGCTTTGTGGCCTGGTAACTGTAAGCTTCTACCCCAAATAAATACCCTTTATAAAGACCGACCAATCTTTGGTATATTTCAAAAGGCACGCCTGTGGCTGACCAAAACACCCACCAACTTCCAAGGTGAGATGAGTGTGAAGGTGAGATATTATTGGAAATGGTTATACAGTGACTGGATTGTCCTCACCTCTCCTGGGTGAGTTTTCTGTGCTTGTATTGCTATTAATTTATTTCAACATTTGATCTAATCAATAGTAATTTGTGCATTTAAAAATTAAGATTATAGTATACAATTTGTATAGCGTTTTTATTGTATTTAAAAATATGATTATAGTGATTTTTATGTAAGTGCAGTGTTTAAGGCCTTCCACGACTCATTTCATCATGAATGACAGGTACAGGTTTAGACACAACAGTAACTACCTAAATTTTTACTTTAGAGTTATTTTGAAACCTCCATTTAGTAAAAACTTTATTTTTTTTTTTACAGAGTCATATTAAATCAGTAGACTCAGGAGAGACTAACATAGATGGAGCTATAGGTGAGTAGACCATGGGGCATTTTATGTTTTTGTTGGAAGTACTTTGATATTGTGATTTAGAACACGTAAACCAACACCTATAATAATTAACTGTATTCCTAGGAGTGACGGCATCGGAAGAATTTATCAAGATCACATTGTCAGCTTTTGAAGCAATAATACAGTATCCTACTTTATTGAAAGATTATCGCTCAACGGTCAGTTCTGGTAGCTTCTGAAAAAGCGCCTTTTGTTTATTTGGTAGTTGTGTATATAAAGAGACCTGGTTTACAGGTGACTGGCTGTATATGTATATGTTTTTCATGTGAAATGACCATTAAGAAAAGCTGACAGGATGAACTTAGTAAATCCCCATCCTCCTTGACTGTTTCCCTGGGATTTTTCTTTGTTCCTTATTCTCTTTCCGTCCTGGTTCTCACCTCACCCTCAGCCTCCCTTTCTTTCTTCTTGCCTGATTATTTGTTGTATAAGCATTTAGAGTGGAGTCTCTCAACCTCAGCACTCTTGGCATTTTGGGCAGATGATTCTTTGCTGTGGGAGGCTGCCCCATGCCTTATAGAATGGTCTCTACCCACTAGGCTCTTTTAGCACCCACTCCTCTTCTCCCTCCCCAGGTACCACAAACAAAAATGTCTCCATACATTGCCAAATGTTGCCTGGGGGCTAAATTGCCCCTTGTTGAGAACCATTGTCTAGAGGGATCCTGAGGTGAGCTGGAGAAGGGCTGTGGGATGGCTCCCTCCCCAGCAGGAAGTCGCTGGAGCTGTAGGGAAGGAGTGGCATCAGGCCTACCCACGGGGCGGCTGTTCTAAAAGCTGCCGTGCAGCAGAGGCAAACACCTTGACTAGTTCTGTTGTGAGGCATTCGTTATTACATATAGCAGTTGCAAGATAAAATTGTCCTTTGGATTTGTCTTTCATGCATTTATTTTCTTCTATCACCATCCTTATTATATGGTCCTTAGAATTAATGGAATTTGATTCTGGATCAATTGCAGGAGACAATATTTCTTCTGTTTCCTCTGAGGAAAATGGCTCACCTTTTTCAGTCATAGACTGGATCAGATCTTCCTTACTCAGAAACCCACATTTAGGTGGCTCTAACACCTCAAAAGTTGAAATAGGTTATCTTCTGAAATTGGTCTGTACCTTTTTTCCAGTAATACCACAGTCATCACTGGAAAAAAATTTTCTAATCGAATGTATCCAGTGGGTTCTCCTTTTCTACAACTGCAGTCAGATCACGTCGTTCTCCTTCACTGGAGCAGCATCCTGACAACCTGGTAGTCGTCCCCGTCTCTCACACCCACTTGTATTACTCGACTCATGGTTCTTCACTTCCAAGGCCTCTCTGATTTTTTTGTGAAATTCTGCTACTGCTTTCTCTGTGTGTTCTTTGTCCTCTGCCATCTTGTTCTGGAGCCTGTCGCCTGGGAGATGCCTATCATTTACCTAGGTCGTGACGTCCTCCCCCTCCAGCCCCGCAGCGAGCCTGGCCAGGAGGACGGGTCCCTCTGAACCCTGGGGAAGGAAGCCGGGGGTGATGGTGGTGGAGGAGTCCCCCTTCCTGCCAGCACTGAAGTTTTAAATTTGGTTATGGGGCTCAGATGGTCTCAACTCTCTAGTTACAGGCTCTCATTCAGAAACGGGGCTGACAGTCCCCACTGTCTTATCAGATATTAGATGTTTTAAAGGCTTGGGGCTTTTATATTGTATTTGGTGTCTTTCACTGTTTTCAGTGAGAGAGTTAATTCAAGTAACCAAACCCACCATTTTCAGAAACATTGTCAGGGTTGTTTTCATTGCAGTGATTTCTCGATCTTCCACTTAGATATTACTTTCTTAGATGTTGCTTATTGATTATTTCGCCTGGTGAACAATAATCCCATGGCTAATCTGTTATGATCAAATATTTGTAAATACCTCCATTATATATATATATATATATATATATATATATAATTATTATTATTATTTTTTTTTTAGTTCTGGGGGCCGGGGATTGAACCTGGGACCTCATATGTGGGAAGCCAGCGCTCAACCGCTGAGCCACATTGGCTCTCTGAGTTGGTTTTATTGTTTGTTTTGCTTGTTGTTTGCTTTTGTTTTTTCAGGAGGTACCAGGATCTGAACCCAAGACCTCCCATGTGGGAGGCGGGAGCTCAATAGCTCCCCTCTATTATATTTTAATTGAAATTTAATTAGTTTATTTTTGAATCATGAAATGCTAGCATACTAATTAGTGCGACAACTTCTATTATGATAGCAAAAGTATCATTGCAATTTAGAGGCTTCATAAAAAATATTTTGTAATGCTATAACTCATGGGAAATCCTCTAATTACCTCTTCTCGAGCATTTCTGGAATACATGAAGATGAAGATCCAGCACCCCAAGGAGCATAACATGTTTGAACTGTTAGCATAAACTATGTTCAAGGCTTCCGATCAATACTTTATTATATGAAAGTAGCTAAATGCATTTAATTCTTTTAGCATAAGTGCTTAAATCAGATTTTTCCCAGAGTTTAGATCATTTAGTGCCTCAGTTGGAAATGATCAGCATGTCCTACAGAGCAGTCAGAAATGCCATATTGATTTGGATTGTACTGAGAATCTGTTCCCACTCATGATGGTTTCAAAAAGAATGATACTAAGAACAGGTAAAAATAAAGGATTTCTTTATTAGAAAAATCTGGCTGTAATATAATTCATCTAAAATATATTTCCATTTCTATTACTTTAAAAAGTAAGCTAAACCTTAATAACTTTGTATGAAGAGTCTTTCTTTTGGTGCGTTTTTAAACTAAAGGTCTGTGGCTAATAAACTTTGAATAATTTGACTTTAAACCAATTTTTTTAGACAACACTAATTATTGATGTGGGTATAGAGCAAATGGAGCTCAGAAACTGCTGGTAGGATAACAAATTAGAACAACTGCTTTGGAAAACTGTTTGGCAGAAGCTTCTGAAGACCGAATATATGCATGTGCTATGACCCAGCAATTTCACTTCTAAATATATATATTATAGAAGTACAGACATATGTTCACTATATACATTTCCCAAACAAGAAATTATCCAAATGCCCATCAGCAGTCTAGTGAGTGAATAAATTATGGTGTAGCCATATGATGAAATACTATAGAGCAAAGTAAATGAATGGTTTACAGCTACATTTAACAATATGGATAAATTTCACAAACTTAATATTGAGCTAAAATATCATAAATGCAAAAGAGTGTTTACTCCATGATTCCATTCACATAAAGTTTACAAACAGATAAAGCTAATCTATTAAAGGTCAGGAAATTGGTTTACTCTTGGGGTAGTGACTGGAAGTGGCTACAAAAGGGCTTGGTAATGTCCTGGTCATGTCCTGTTGCTCGACCTGGGTGCTAGTTATATGAGTGTGATCATTTTGTGAAAATTAAATGAGTATATACTTAGGGTTTGTTTCCTTTGTGTTTACTTGAATTAAAATGCTTACATCAATATTAAAGGGTTTTATAGAACTTGGTAAATATAAGCCTTTATTATTTCTTTTTTTACAAAGTTACGTATATGAATTACCAAAAGTTCTTTTTCCTCCTCCTCTTTCTCCCCACCTTCCCCTGCCTCCTCTCTATTTTTCTTGGTATAGATTCCTATTGCTGCTATAATAAATGATCACAAGTGTAGTGGCTTAAAGGAGTACATATGTATTATCTTACAGTTTTCGAGGTCAGCAGTCCACAGTGGACCTTCGGGGCTGCAGTCAGGTGTCCAAAGAACTGCTGTCCTTCTGGTGGCTCTGGGGAGGCTCTGTCTTTTTGCCTGTCCAGCTTTGAGAGGCTCCCTGCCTTCCTTGGCTCATAACTCCTTCTTCTGTCTTCAAAGCCCATCCCTCTCTGACCCCTGCTTCCTTGGTCACCTCTTGTCCTCTGTCCTCTGCCTCGGACCTGCCTGCCTCCTGTCTACCCTTGTCTCACTCAGATAACCCTGGGTAACCCCCCATCTCACAGCCCCCCAGAGACCCTTTTGACTTGCAGGTCATACGTGCCTGTGAATGTGTTACCTGGGTTGGGGTGTGGATGTCCTTGGGGGCCCTGACTGTGTCTACCACAGGTTCCTGTTTTTATCAGTGGTTTATGACTCATGACTACATTTAATTCTTTTGGTGCTCAGTTCACTAGATTTGGGCAGTTCAAGCCCTTTCAAATGCGCTCCTGTGTCCTTATGACATACCATATCATTTTTAGAGGTTTCCTTAATTTCTGGCACAAGAGGATACTCTAGGCTCAGCTTGTGTAACCACCCTGCCCTGGCCCCGGAATCAGTCATTTCTCTGAGGAGCCTGGTTCCCTGTAGTGGGAAATATAAAACAAATCAAACAAAAACAATGCAAAAGACACACCTAATGAAGTTAGGATTTGTTTGCAGAAGACTTTCCCCTCCTGCAGCCCCCAGGTGCCGCCCAAGACTGAGGGTATATAGTCAGTACGGGTTTATGGGTACTTGTATTTATCCCTTTGCACCCTTATTTTTTAATTTACTTTTTATTGTAGTAGTACATATATACACCATGAAATTTACCATTTTAACCATTTTTAAGTGTACAATTCAGTGGCATTAATTGCATTTACAGTGTTGTACCACCATCATCACCATCCATCATCAACTTTTTTTATCACCCAAAACAGGATCTCTGTACCCAAAAAACTATAACTCCCATTCCCCTTTCCCCCAGGCCCTAGTAACCACTAATCTACTTTCTGTCTCTCTGGGTTTGCTTATTCTAAATATGTCATTTAAGTGGACTCATGCAGCATTTGCCCTTTTGTGTCTGGCTTGTTTCACCTAGCATAATGTTTTGAAGGTTCATCCATGTTATAGCATGTATCAAAGTCTCATTCCTTTTTATGGCTGAATAATTTTCTCTTGTATGCATATACCATGTTTTGTTCATCTTGTGGAAAGAAAGGAACACTGGATAAGAACAAACAGAGGCTATTTACCCAGAGCTTGTTAGAGCAAGCTAATCAGCCACCATTACTTGTGTTTGGCAGAGACCCAGAGGCAGGCTGAGGAGCGGGAAGGTTGTGGAGTGGAAAAAAGGGAAGACTTCAGAGGTGCCCCGATGGGAGGGTGTTGGGGAAGCTGGAGGAGGGCTAACTAGAAGTGGGGCATCCTGTGTGATTGGTTCAGGGGAGCATGTTTGGCTTTCTCTGGTTAGTCCTAAGTCGGAAGCAGGGGTAAAATGTAGGGAAGCTGTCAGTTGTTGATCAGGTTCTGGCTCTTTTGGGTTGATTGTTGCATGGACTGTTGTTTGGCTTGTAGGAATGTTTGCTGTAGGTTGGCCAGCTTCCTGGGCTGATTGTTACAGTTAGTGGGGTCAGACTTTCCTGGTCTGGTTGCTGCTGATAGTGGGTCAGAGTTCCTCATCAGTGTCCATTTGTATATTTGGTCTCTCAGTCCATTCCTCTGTTGATGGACAGTGGGTTGTTTCCACCTTTTGGCTGTTGTGAATAATGCTGCTTTGAACACTGGTATAAAAGTACCTATTTGAGTCCTTGTCTTCAGTTCTTTGGGTATATACCTAGTAGTAGAATTGCTGGGTCATACGGTAATTTTGTGTTCAGCTTTTTGAGGTACAGCCAAACTGCTTTCCCCACCAGTTGCACCATTTTACATTTCCACCAGCAATGCATGAGGGTTCCAATTTCTCCACGTCCTCACTTGTTATTTTTGTTATTTTAATAGTAACTGTCTTGGTGAGTGTGAAGTGGTGAAGTATTCTATTTTAAATTATTAGTGTTGATGTTATAAAATCTCTATCATGGCAAATCCTCAGTGAAGTCTGAACTTGTGAAACTTTTAAATTTGATCCTTAAAAGGGGACTATGTTCTCTGTCCATGTTGTATGACACAGTGAGAAGTGTGGAAATAACCGAAGACTTTCCAAGTGTGAAGAAACAGAGGTATTTATTCAGAGCTTGTTATAGCAAAGGGAATCAGTCACCATCACTTGTGTTTGGCAGACTCCAATTCAGGCAGGAGAGTAGGAGACCTTGATAAATGTAAATATAAATTTATAATAAAAAATGGGAAGACTTCATGTGTACCCTGATTGGAGGTTGTTGGGATGGGAAGGTGGAGGAGGGCTAACTGGAAGCCAGGCGTGTTGTGTGAGTATATTTGACTTTCTCTGGTTGGTCCTTTTTGGGAGGGTTGGTGTAGAGGGTGGTGTACAGAATTGTCATTGACCAGGTCCTGGACGCTCTGGGCCGGGGACTCCAGAGGCTGTTGTCTGGCCTCCCTGGGCTGGTTGCTGCAGAGGTTGTGAGACAAATCAGAGTCAAGTTTGCAGACCACAGCATTTTAATCGGGTCACCAAAGCTTGGCTGCAGCAGAGGAAGCCAGAACGAAAGTAGCTTCAGGGTTGTACGGATAGTGAACAATTTTTGTAAATGGAAAAGGAAGTTAGCTTGACTCCTATTGATTGGGCAAGGGTTTGTCCATCTTATAGGGGTGGGTTTAGAGCATGTGGGCTTTGTTTCGTTTTGGGTCAAAGGTAACAAATCAGTAATAATTAAGTGATTGGCATGTTTGTCTGGCCAATGTCCCAATGTCTCTCAGAAGCAAGTAGTGGGAAAATGTGAAAAGAAAGTAAAATATGATAATAAGGGAGGTGGGACTTCAGAGCCTGCCATGAACTGTGAGAAAGTAAATAAGCTCCTGCGATTTCTCAGAAGTGTTGGAGAAGACACAGAATTTCTTATAGAATTTGGGACTGAGGGCTTTATTTAAAACTCACTTGACAAATTAGATTTTTGTTCTGTAAGTCAGCATTTTTAAAAACACACTCTTGTAGGTTGCAAACCTTTTATTTTTACATTCTATTTATACAAGTAGGACGAGTTAGTATGAATAGAATTATAGCAGTGATGTAAAAAGTGGCCCCAAGAAAACTTGTAACTCTTGCTTTCTCATGTGTGCATCACTTGTACCTTCATGGCGAGCGCCTTTTGTAAACCATCTCTTGAAACACAAGCACTGAGAGTGGTGGGCCAGCACCAGGCGCTGTTCTGGATGGAGTGGTCTGTGAGGAGCTGCACGTGCTCCCCGGGGGCCTCCATGCAGGCTGCAGGCTCTGGAGGGGATTTCAAGGGGGCAATTTTGAGCTAAGTCTTGAGAGCAGATAGGAGTTGTGAACTCTTGGGGTGGGGGGTTTAGGTGGGGAGTGGGAGTTTTAGGCAGCAAGAATTCTGTGTTCAAAGGGAAAGAAGGGTGAAGTGATTTCATAAGCTACCTTAAGGTTTCTCCCCGTGTTTTGAGATATTTGGAGTAAGTTAGAGTAAATTACATTAAAATGAAAGGCTTAGTAGGGTGCAGAACTGTGAGAGTGCATAAGGTACTGGTTTGCCTCCCTCAGTTTACGTGTGAGATACTCTGATCAGGAACACACCCTCCTGGAGTGGCTGGTTAGCACCTGGGAGACTACGCAGCGGCTACACTGCGGAGTGCCCACTGTCTTTACAAACTAGGTGAGCATGTGGTTGTTAGGAAGACTTTTTCTTTGGTGAAATGAGTCTTTATTTTCCACCATGTGGATTGGCTAGAAATATTGTAAGAACCTCCACCCCTGCCTTGGCAGGGTGCCAGAATCCAGTGAGCGCAGCAGAGTGGTTTTCCTGGCGTGGGGTTCTGATTTGTCCCTGTGTTCAGTCGTTTCATTTGAGGCTGCTGCTGCCTCAGATGATTCTGAAGAGACTTGAGGGAATTTCCCCTTCATTTTTGCCTGGGAACACTTCAGTCATCTGGGTAATAAGCCTGTGGACTCCTTCCTAGATGGGGTTTTAAAATGAATAAAATAAAATGCATAAGAGACCATTCATATTGAAATACAGCATCAAAGTATTTTTTAAAGAAAAAATTTGCCCCGCTGCCAAGCCCAGGGGTCTGTATTTGATATTCCCACTTGCCCCTTCCTGCCTTCCTGGGCTGCCCGTCGTCCTTGCTCACCTGCCCACCCCCATACCCCGGGCCTTCTTGGGCTGCCCGTCTGAGTACCCTGTGTTGCCAGATTTTCTCTAGGTTCTTGGCTAAGCTACAAAAAATGAATTTTAAGTGCAAGCCAGTTTAGTTAGGCCAATAATTTGTTAAGGAAAGGAGGGAAGAGATGGGTCCCAAGTAGAGAGGAAAGGGACTAAAAAGTGAGAAAGAGGGCTGATTTACAGACTACAATTCCCCATTACAGATTACAAAACGCCCTGGTTTACTTGCGTGCTCTTTTAGGCCAGGGAAAAAAGGCAAGAAGAGGGCTTGTTTGGCTTTTTGAACCATTAATTATTCTGCCCCCTTGCTAATGTCTGGGGAGGAGTCCCAGCTGTTTGCCATTTTGATTGGTTATCCCACCCATCAGTCCCCCGGGAGGGACCAATGCTAAGGCCCCTGGAGAATACCCAGGGCTTCTCCTGGCTTCCAGAGGAAATCTTGTTCGGAATGGGGCTTCTCCCAGGTTCTTCCAGCAGCCATCTGGTGGTGGTGGTGGTGGGGGGGGGTGGTATTGTGGCCACGTGGGTTTCTTGCCAGGTTCCAGATCCATCTGTTGATTCCCTAATCTTCTGGCCTGCCTCACTTGGAGCTTGGAGCTGCGTTTTTAAGCTTGCCCCACAGCAGTCCTGTGAGCGTGTGTGCGTGCATGTGTATGAGTGTGTATGAGAGTGTCCGCACGCGTGCGTGCATGTGTCTGTGTCCTCTAGGGGTTTAGGGCCCTGTCACGAGCCAACCTCCTCTCTCTCAGCTTGAGTTCCTTTCTCATCTGACTTGTGAATTTTATCTGGACAGTGGTCTGTTTTAGTTTTCCTTCATTTGGACCTTTTCATACGATATGAAAAAGGCCCATTCATCACTCTAAATCAAACTCTTAGCAGCTATTCATTTCTAGTTATTAAATACAAGGTCAGCAGAAACAACAAAACCCAGTGTCCGTCCACCCTCCCCAGAAACCCTGGGTCATCAACAAATCCCAATTTAATGATCTCTTTGTGTGCATGCATATTCCTGAAGAGGCTCCTTTCCTTCCTAGCCCTTAGTAGCTATTTTCTGATAATAAAATCCCCTTACCTACTCATGTTACTGGATGGCTCTGGGCTCTGGGCTTCTAGGTGCTTGGCTTTTGTTGCATAAAAGAATTTAAAGACCTGCCATAGTGTAGGCAAGGGAGTAAAGAGTTTATTATGAAACAAGAAAACAAAAGTACAGGGTCCGAGGCACAGACTGCGGGGCGAGTTGTGTGGGTGGGGCCCCAGGTCAGACTTTTTAAAAGTGTGTTTGCTGCTCTGATTGGCTGCCCCACCTGTCATTTCTCAGGCGGCCAATGGTGAGGCCTTGTGAGGGTATCCTGAGCTTTCCCGCTCGTTCCAAATGAAACTCTCATGGCCAGGATCTCTCAGTGTCTTTCTGGCAGCCTGCTTCTCAGGGGGTTTCCGGGTGCCGTCTTCTGGCCACGGGGTCTGCCGGTCCAGCCACCTTCCCCCTTTCGCTGTAATAACGTCGGCTAGTCCAAATCATTTATCTTACGTTTTTGTGTGTCCAGACACAATTAATGTTTGTATGTTGGGATCTATCAGGGATATACCCCCCGCCCACACGCACACATTTTTGTGAGAGTAGAGAAAGTGACTTGAGATTTGTATGGGGCACATGTAGAAATATTTTTTCTTAAATTTTCTTTTTTTTTTTTCTTGTCTAAAACTACTCCAGGAAATATGTTTCTTTGCTCCATGCCCTGAAGTAACTAGCATTTTTTTTTATTATATATCCCCCTCTTCTGCTTGTTCTTGCTGTGTTCATTTTCTTTGTGTTCCTCTGTGTCTGCTTGTCTTCCCCCGCTGGGGTGACCCGCCAAGTCAGCTCACCGGTGCGGCGGCCTGCCTGCTCGCGGGGGCTCGTCCTTGCTCGTGGGGGCTCTCATTTTGCCCGCGGGGCTTGCCTTTGCCCGCGGCAGCGTGCCCAGCCCGTGGCGGTGTGCCCTGCCTGCGGTGGCTTGCCTTCTCGAGGTGGTCTGCCAGCTCAGGGAGGCCCTGGGGACCGAACCCGGGGCCTCCCATGTGGTAAACCAGCGCCCTACCAACTGGGCTACAGCCAGCCCCAGTAACTAGCATTTTAAAAGTCCCATCTTCATGTTTCCTTTCCTTATTAGAATTTTAAAAACAATGTCTTTTCCTGAAATCCATTCATTATTTCTATTTATGTAGTTATCAAATACTAATATGAATGAGAATTGATGAAACTGGTTTTCAGTTTTTATATCTTAGACTACTGTGATTTGCTAAGGATGAAGAATTTTTCAGTAAAATTTAATTTTTTCCCCCAGTTTGTGCCTTACCAAGTATCCATCATTTGGAAGTAATGAACTCTCTTTGCTCAGTAAAAATATGAGAGAAAGGTGAAAAGTCAAGTAATCTTCTAAATTTTATCAGTCTTCATTTATAAATTATAGAAAGCTTTTAACTCCATTGTCATTATCTACCAGTTACTTATTCTAAAGGGTCCTTCTCAATTGAAGGAGCAAATTTGTATCATCCTGGGATGCCATTAAAATTGCCTGGAATCATTCCATGGAAAAATATGTTCATAAAAAATTAAGTAGTATTATAATTAAATGGATTTCTTTTTAAAAAAATTATCAAATACGTTTTTCAAATATAGACATTTACACTTAACCTATTTAAGAGTACAGGTACTGCTTCAGGATACACAGTGTCAAGCTGCATATGTCTTCTTGCAATTTGTTTTTTTCATTCAATATAATGGTTGTGAGATTTAGTCATTTCACTATTTTTTTTCACTCTTGAAAACAGCTGTAATAAATATTTTTGAATGCATCACATAGCATAGTTAGAGATGGAATTGCTAAATTGTAGGATGTTGGTCATTTTCAGCTTTGCTTGGTATTGTGAAATTATTCTTCCAACTTGTTATATTAATTTACCTCAGTATATGAGTATTTATTTCCTTCCCAGCCTTGCAAATACTTGGCATTATATGATTTTTTTACCCTGATTTGTGTAAAATGGCACCTTAGTGTTCTAATTTTCATTTCACTGATTGCTAGTGAGGCTGAGTATTTTCCATATATTTATTGACTTTTGGGGTATTTCCTTTTGGGAATCACCTGTTCACATCTTTTGTCCATTTTTTGGAGGCTGTTTTTTTTTTCATTGATTTGTTTTCTGCATACTTATTGGTTTTCAGTTGTATGGATTCCAGAAGTTTCTCTTAGCCAATGGCTGTTCTTCTCACTTGTCACAAGAACTCATCTGGTGAAACAAATGGTTTTCATTTTAATGTAATCAAATGTATTAATGTATTAATGTATTAGCTGCTTATCATTTGGGTGTAGAAAACCAAGAAACCTTTGCCTAACATAATGTTTTGAAGATGCTTCCCCATGTTTTCTTCTAGGAGTTTAATAGTTCTGGCTTTTACATGTCTGTGACCCATTTTGACTTGAGTTTTGTATATGGGTGTACCTTCATTCTTTTGCACATGGACATCCAGATTTCCCAGCCCCATTTGTTGAAGAGACTATTCTTTCCCAGTTGACTGGACTTGACACCTTTGTCAAAATTCTAAAAACTTTATATGTATCCAGTACATTTAATTGAGAAATGTGTGTAATTATTCATCTGTGTTTACTTTTTAGTTTTTAATTGTTTATATTTTCAATTATTAAATGTAAAAAATAAAGTAAAAAAAAAAGATTTAAAAAAATCTGTTGGCCATAATATGAGGGTTGATTTCTGAACAATTCGATTCCATTGGTCCATATATCTGTCCTTGTGCCAATACCGTGCTGTTGTGATTACCATGGCTTTGTAGTAAGTTTTAACATTGGGAAGTGTGAGTCCCATTTTGCTTTTCTTTTTCAAGATTGCTTTGGCTATTCAGGAACCCTTACCCTTCCATATTAATTTGATGATTGGCTTTTCCATTTATGCAAAGAAGGCTATTGGAATTTTGATTGGGATTGCATGAATCTGTAAATTGCTTTGGGTAGAATTGACATCTTAATGATATTTAGTCTTCTGATCCATGAGCATGGAATGTCCTTCCATTTATTTAGGTCTTTGATTTCTTTTAGCAAAGGTTTGTAGCTTTCTTTATACAAGTTCTTTACATCCTTCTTTATATTCATACCTCAATATTTCATTCTTTTAATTGCTTTGTAAAGGCATGTTTCTCCTTGATTTCCTCCTCAAATTGCTCATTACTTGTGTATAGAAATAGTACTTATTTTTGCGTTTTGATCTTTTACCCAGCCACTTTGCTGAATTCATTCATTAGCTGTAGTAGATTTGTTGTAGATTTTTCAGGACTTTATATAGGATCATCTTTTCTGCAGATATGGAAAGTTTGACTTCTTCCTTTCCAATTTGGATGCCTTTTATTTCTTTTTCTTGCCTAATTGCTCTGGCTAGAACTTCTAATATTGTGTTGAATAACAGTGGTGACAGTGGGCATCCTTTTCTTTTTCCGGATCTTAGAGGGAAAGCTTTCAGTCTTTCACTATTGCGTATGATATTAGCAGTTGTTTTTTCATATATGTCTTTTAGTACGTCAAGGAAGTTTCCTTCCATTCCTATTTTTCTAACTTTTTTTTTTTAGTCAAGAAAGAGCGCTAGATTTTGTCAATGTCTTATCTGCATCAATTGAAATGATCATGTGTGTTTTTCCTCTTCATTTTATTAAGGTAGTGTATTGCACTAATTGATTTTCTTATCTCATTACCACCCTTGCATACCTAGTATAAATTCCACATGGTCATGGATAATTTAGCTGTTTATATTTTCCATTCTTTTGATTAATGATTCTACAAGTAGAAAAGGCATAGATAGGGGGCCAGCTGTAGCCCAGTGGATAGGGCGCCGGTTCACCACATGGGAGGCCCCAGGTTCGGTTCCCAGGGCCTCTCCGAGTGGGCAGACCGCCTTGGGAGGGCAAGCTGCCGTGGGCGGGGCAGAGCCGCCATGGGCAGGGCAAAAAGCCACCACGGGCAGGGCAAAGCCGCCACACGCAGGGCAAAGCCGTCACGGGCAGGGCAAGTCGCCCGTGAACAGAGCAGAGCCGCCCGTGAGCAGAGCAGAGCCGCCCGCGAGCGGGGCAAGCCGCCTGCGCGGTGAGCTGGCTTGGCGCATTGCCGCAACAGGGGGAGACAAAGCAGACACAGAAGAATGCAAAAATGAACACAGCAAGAACAAGGAGAAAGGGGGTGGGGTATGTAACAAAAAAGAAAAAAGAAAAAAGAAAAGGCATAGATAGATAGTGGTTGATATAATTTTGTTTTTATAGATGTTTTAGTTTGCTAAAAGCTGCTGGGAGCAATGTACCAGAAATTGGTTGGCTTTTATAGTGGGAATTTTTTAGGTTAAAATCTTACAGTTATGAGGCTGTGAAAGTGTTCAAATCAAAGCATCAGGAGACCAACCATCAGCCATCCTGGAGTCCTCTCAGATGGCAGGGCATGTGGAAGCATTTGTTTCTCTTCTGGCTCTCATTGCTTCAGCTTCTGGCTGCTCCCTCTGTGGCTTCCTCTTTCCTGGGTTCCTGTCTAAGCTCCTGGGTCCCTTTTCTTCATCTGTGTGGCTTTTACCCTGTGTCTGAAGCTTTTATTCCTCCATTTATAAAGGACTCTGGTAAGAGGATTAAGACCCATCCTGGGTCATGCAATCGAATCAGAGGCCCTTAACAGAGGTATTTTAATCAAGAGTTCCCACCTACAATAGGTTTACAGGCATAGTAATGGATTAGCTCTAAGGGCATGATCTTTTTTTGGATCCACAAAAGGCTTCAAACTGTCACAGAGAGATTTGAACCAGATGTTTTATATCCTTTCTTTTAGGTTGTTGATTATATCCTGCCACCCTTGGTCTCCTTGGTTCAAAGCCAAAATGGTAAGAGTACCCACATCAATAAGAATTCCATCAGTGACACGTTCTGTTTTCATCCCATGTGTGTGTGGTCACATTCTAGGCATTTTCTTTTTTTCAAGTGGAGTGGAGGCTCTTCAGCTTGCGCTTGCTCTCAGAAGCCACATCTCTGCTTGTGACCCAGGAGGCTGGGGAGGAGGAGAAGGAGGCGAGTCTTGATTCTGACAGCAATCTTCTGGCTCTCGTTCGAGACGTCTTACTTCCCCAGTAAGTACCATGCTGTTGCAGTGATGTGCAAGCAGGTGCGGTGACGGGGTCTCAGGACCCTCCCGTTTAATAAAGCACACCCCCTCGTGTGCGCTCGCTGGAAGAAGAGGCCCAGCAACGGGCAGCGGCTGCGCGTCCTCCCGTTTAAGCGCACGCCCTCGTGTGCACTGCTTAGGACCCGGGTAGCTCAAGCGTTCATTTAGAGCTTTGTCTGTTCTGTAGGAGACTCATGACTCAGAGCTTATGCAGATTTAAAGTTGTTCACGGCTCCAGGGCTGAGGTTTATTATTCAAGGTCAACATTGGTACTTTTCCTGGCTCTACTCAGAAACAATAGGGATGGAAAGAAGTCCCCCCTCTCTCTAAACTCTTGGCATGGAAATTAAGTTTAGTTACAAATAGGAATTTTTTGGACAGTTGGGAGTCGAACAGATTCTGAGTATTTGTTAACAGAAAGAGGTTTTTTTTCCTTTCAGTCCCTTGCTGTCATGGCAAACACTCAGCGGGGTGCCAGCTGAGGGTGCCCAGTGCAAGCATGTGAAACTCTAAAATGATACCTGTATTAGTCAGGGAAGGGCGTGCTGATGCAAAATACCAGAAATCTGTTGGCTTTTAGAGAGGGCGTGTATTTGGGGTATAAGCTTACGGTTACTAGGCCATAAAGCATAAATTACTTCCCTCACCATAGTCTTTTGCCACATGTTGGCGTGAGATGGCTGCCAACATTCAGCCTTACTCTTCCTCTGAAGGCTCCGTGGTCCCAGCTTCTTCCAATATCAGCGGTGGGCCGTCAGGCTCTCTAGGCTTTGTCTCTGTCCCCGGGGCTCGAGTCTCTCTACAAGTCAGCTGTGGACTATCAGGTGAACGGCTTGTCTCTCTCCCCGGGCCTTCTGCCATGTCTGTGGCGCTGTCTCTATTTCTCTGTGTTCTTCTTCTGTGTGTTTACTTCCCGGGTTCCAGCTCAAAACTCCAACTCTCTGCTCTGCCGTGTAGTTTTCTACAACATCCTACTGACGTGCTCAATTAAAGCCCTAATCATAATTTAATCATGCCCAGGTACATACCAGTTTACAAACAATCCAATATCTATTTTTGGAATTCATAAACAATGCCAAACTGCCACAATACCTCATCAAATAAATTTAATTTAAATTTACAAAAGCATATGCTATATCATTATCAAGGAAGTTTTTTTTACAGAATTAATCAAAGTTGGATTGGCTGTCCCACATTAAAAAGCCTATGTGATCAAGGCTTCCTTCAGGGCCGGGGTTGTGGCCTACGTCATCACAGCCAGTTGTCAAGAAGACAGCCTCATCAAGCCTTCCCTTAATGTTTATCTGTTCGGCTCCATGAGATCTCCTGTTCTCATTTAGAAAATAAATAATTATCACAATATAGAACCCAAATCTAATTATATTCTCATTTTGACCAATTTTTGAGCTTCCTTACAAAAATTAGGTACACATTATTACAAACAACCACATTAAATTGCTATTTGTACTGCGATTGCCAAAGACGAAGCACTTAACCGCTCCTGCCAGGTTTAGGAAGATGGGTTTTCTGAACTGTCAGCTAGTATGTGTCAACCCTTCTACCAGGTGAGACTCTGTCTTGACTTGATTGATAGGGCCATCGTCTTTTGTCTGCTTTTCTTCTTGTGCTGCGACAGTTGGTTTCTGGGAGAGTGCTGATAAAGAATATGTACAGTGAAAATATTTTTGAGACCCAAAGTAAGAATTTAAAGCTTTGTCTAACTATCAATAAATATATTGCTCTTTCTCTTTGCTGTATATATGAGTGTGTATGTGTATGGTTTGTACTTATGTAGATAAATAAAAGGTCAGAGTTCTCTCTCATGTTATTAATAAATGCAGTGCCATTTTATATTTCTTTACCTATTTATAGAAGATCATATGCCTGTTTCTGACAAGAAAATACCTAAAATAGGTTGTTTTTGCATAAAATGTGGTTTATAAAAGATGTGCTTTGGGTATTTGCTCTGTGAAAGCTTGTGGTGATGTACTTTCCAGGACCTGCAATGCCCCTCTGCAGCAGGGTAAGTTTTGCTCTAGCAGGCTTCACCATTTAATAACGTCTTCCTGATAGCTCTGCAGGTCCGAAATAAAATCTCTTCATGTTTGAAGTCTGCCCAATTTTGGAACAGTTTGGAAAATAAAAATTGTTAACTTTTTCCAGTGCTCCTCTTAAAGATTTGAGCTGGAATATATCATATGCATTTCCTTTAATGTGTATCTTACCTTTTCAGAGGTAAGAAATTAAAGGAGAAAGTACATCTGTAAGCGCCATGGCAAAACAAGAGCATAAGTATTGGAGATGGCGTCAGGTTTTTATTACACATACTTGAAAGTATGCCTGGGGTAACGGCATGGGGTTTCTTGGGAGGGGGTGTGGGAGGCCTTCAAAGGTCCTAGACTGACTCTGTTGCAAGCACAGGTCTTGGCTCTGCATCTCAGCCCCTTGGCCTCGCTTTCCCCATCTGTAGAATGGGGGTGAGTGCCTGTTATCTGAATATGGAGGAAGTGAAGATAGATGGGAAGATTAGAAACAGTGCAGCATCTGGGGTGTAGTGCTGCTGTTATTAGTAGGGGCATTGTTTTAACCTTTCCTGTTAATACCTAATAGTGCTTAATATATAGATAATGCTCATGGTGACTACCTGACACACACAGTACAGGCTCAATAGATGGCACATAAAATTAAAAAAAATGAAATATGAAGAATGTGTTCATTTAATTTCTCTGATTTTAAGAAACTAGAAAGCTTGGCCGGAAGTATGGTCTTTGTAGATAGCTTTTGGTGATTATAAGGAAGTTTAGAAGTGCTAATAATAGAAAATTCATATTCTCTATTAACTATGTAAAAATGACTTAGGAATTTTGAAGTTTATAGAGTTTGTAGGAGCTATATAGCATCCACTTTAATTTGGCAAATAGACATATTAACGTTGATACTTTTAATTTTAAATTTCAGTCCTCCTTTGGCCTTAGAAATAGTTTGGGTAAAGCCAAGGTGACAGTGTTTCCAAGTACAGGTGCATTAGGCTCCCCCATTTTCCAAAATAAGGTTTTGTTATTCAAGACTATTTTATTTACCAACAATAACACCCAACTCACACTAACATAATAAATAATTTATTTGCTCATATAACTGAGAAGTCAAAGATTTACTTGTGCTGATTCCAGTATAGCTGGATTCAGGGATCTGAACATGTCCAGAGTTCTCTGTTTGGGTCTCTTTCTCGTCACCTCTCTACTCTGGCCACGTCTACAGGTCTGTGTTCTCAGGATGGCTCTTTCCTCCTGGTAGTTCAATGGCTTCTGGGAGGTGATCCTAGGGAAGGAGTGGGTGTCTGGCGAAATACTCAGGGAGGACAAGAGTGTGATCTTATTAAGTGTACCATAGAATACCTGACTTCCAGGTCTTATCAGAACTGCTGTGCCATATGAATGAAAACTCAGTTGTAAAAAGATTTATCTACCATAAATGTCATGACTGAATTACTTATTGTATAAATAATAAGAATTGTTGCCTCTTCTCTATGTTTGTGCTCTACTTTCAAAGAGATGCGCTTTAGTTCTGAACCTTTGCTTGGTGCCTGTTCTATGCACAGGATTATGATACCATTTGTAGAGAGCCGGGTCTTGTTGGACTTTGAGACCTGAGTAGGACTGTGTAGTTGGTACAGAAGCGGGGTGTGGCAGGCAAGAGCGGGGGTGGGCAGTGGTAGAGAAGAGGCAGAGCAAGGGGCAGGAAGCAGTCTGGCCTGTTCTCAGCAGAAACGTTCATGTACGAGTTTCCTCTCTCCATCAGACCGTGTATTTGTCTGATGTTAAATGAACACGTCTTATCTCACAGGCGTATTTCCAGGTGCTAGGAATGTCCTAAGGGCCAGCAAAGGCACAGCAGCCACCTTTCTGGAACTTCCTGTTTGACAGAGCCAAATATTTCAGGAATGATTACATTTTTTAACTGAAGAAGTTTGTAAGTCATGCAAGTAAAGATGTTTAATTATTACTCGATCAAATATTGAAGCCCCTTTTTCAAATGGGCTGTGAGCCTACACTATGTTAGTAAATCTACCCTGGGAACATGTATTCTTTATGAAACTATGTTTACTCTTCCTCTGCTTTTGAGATTCACAGTGCACTCATTTAACTTTCTAAAGCGCAGGATTTCTCAGTGTTCGTGACCATAGGACAGTCATTTCCCATGGCATATCTAAAAACATCTTCCCAAACTCTAGTGCCCCTTTCCCAAATACTGCTTTATGGAAGACATTTCCACTAAGGCCAGGAACAAGAAAAGAATGCTGACCATCAAACTTGTATATAACTTTGAATTCTAAATATTAATTAATCCATGTAATAAGACAAAAAAATTAACCTCTCTTTTTGTTAGTTTTCTACCACTGCATAACAAATTACCTCAAATCCAGTGGCTTAACGCCGCATCTGTCTATTAGCTCAGAGTGCCGTAAGCGCCTCGGCTCAGGGTCTCATCGGCTGGACAAGGTAGGGTGCCTGCTGTGCGGGGCCTCGTCTGCAGCTGGGGGAAGCCCACTTCTAAGCTTCTTCAGGCTCTTGGCAGAATCCAGGTCCTTATAATTGTGGGACTGCAGTCCCCTGTCTGCGCTGCCTGAAGATATTAAGGCCGTGGCCCCCTCCGCTTCACATCCCCTTGTGGTTTGAATCTCTCTGACTTCCTCTTCTGCCACGAGCTTGAGAAAACGGTCTGATAACTCAGGTTGAAATCTGTGTCTTGTGACTAGAACGTGACGTTGGGCCCTGCCACTAAC
>PVKH010002293.1:0-27562 GCA_004027955.1 Chaetophractus vellerosus
AAAAGGGCTGAATCAAATATGGTGGAACTGCCAACCCTTACTCTACTAGACATCCACTTCAGAATTCTACATGTAAGGATGCAAATATTTGCAAGGAGCCTCTCTCTCCCTCTCTCTCTCTTTATTTTTTATAAATAAATCCATTACTTTAGGTCTCTAAGCATATCTGAAAAATAAAGATCTTTTCCATCTTCTTTGAAGTTAACAGATCTGTTTCTTAGTGATTGTGTCAGAGGTTTAAAAACTGTTGCTCTCAGTTTTTTCCTTAACATTTAAGAATCTGTTTCTTTTTTGAGTCTGTCAAAGGCTTTTTAACAAATTGGAAGGTTTGTTGCTCATTCAGTTAGACTTTTTTCCCTGGATGAACATGATGCAACAAATCTGTTTTGCTGTCTTTTAAATCAGAGTTTTGGCTTATTAAAATAGTTAAATATCAGTTGCTCTCTTTAAGGCTCTTTGGTTTTTCTTTAGAAATGGAATTATCTTTGTATTTTTCCTGTGTACCAGGACTCCAGTTTCATAACTAACCGGATCAACAATTTTTTACTTAATCAAATACTCAGTTAATAAGGAATGTCAAACATATTGCACTACTGGCCTCTTAAGAACTATTATAGTACAGTCAATGAATTGTTACTAAAGACACTGTCAAAATAAAATGGTTCTAAAGGAGCCATTGGGGAACAAGAAACAGAAAACAATTTGAACATTGTCAAATATAAATAATTAAAACATTTTCATTCTTGTGGTTTAGTTTTATATTTTTATTCATAGTTTTATCTTGTGTACACTTCTGAAAAAAATTTTACTGTGGGACATGCATAATAAACATTTTGTTAGTGGTGCATGCTCAAAGACCTGCTTGGAGAATTGTTATAGTTAGTATATGTAAATTTATGTATCTGTGTGTTTTAATAATAATCTATTTTATATTCTAGAAAGCTTACAGATCATTTCCAAAAATTTATCAAGGTTCAAATACATTTACATAGTATTTTAATTAAAAAATAATTTTATTTTCTATTTTCAGCACCAACATGTACAGACAACAATGAAGTTGACAAAAGAGACCAGATAGGCTAGGTTCTAATAAAAATGGCTATTTGGGGGGCACATACAATACTGTCTTAAATCACAATCTCATGACCCCTTAAAATACCTCTAAAAGCCAGTGACCGGACAATTTAAAATGAAGCTTAAGGGTTAGAGTTTAATCTCATAAACATTTAAGACCAAATTAAAGGTTTTCTCCTGGTGCTCATCAGCAGTGAACAGGTCAGCCCATTCAGTATTCTAAGGAGTGTTACACGCCGGGAAAATAATATTTTCAAAGTGTTAAGAAACTTTAAAATAAGGCAAGAACAGAGAGAAAAATCATTCAGCATGGAACATGGAAAACATTCAATACATTATTATCAGCATTGTTATTAATAATAATCATAAGCACAATATTCTCATTGGAAATCAGAGTTGGAGATCTATTTAGTATCTCCCTTATTCCTGACAGAATATTGAAAATCTGAGGCAATTTCATTATATCACACACAGATTAGTTGCAGTAGTAAAATATGTTATAGATATCAATTTGTTCTGTCAAATAAATGACACACCATCAGGTGTAGGCATCTGTTGCCTGCCTTGAATATAATGCTTTATCACTTTAACACAATGAATGAAATACTATGTCTCAAATAGTACTACTTAAATTTGCTTAAATTGTTAAAATATGTTCTAAAAATAATTACAATTATCCCATGATAATCTGTCAAATAGTGTGCTGTAGATGTGAAAGGAAAGAGCTCAAGACATGTGTTCCAATATTTTAAAGAAAAGAAGTCAAATTCATAGTTAAATTATTACTCATGCATTTAAAGCAGTGTATCTCTAATTCCCCTAATTATTCTTCTTTCTCTCTTAGCACTCTGGTCCTTAGCATAAACTGATCTCTGTGCTTGGAATATCATCCCCTAACTTTGACCTTTGCTAACTTAGTTTTTGTTTGTATTCTAAACTCTCACTCAGGGTTTACATCCATGAGGTAGTCTTCATTGATCCTCTTTATTTATACTTAATTGTCAATGTCTGCCTATTTCTTCCTTTCTAATTAGGCTGGATGTTTCTTGAGGATTCATCTTTGGAGCTCTAGGGTTCCAAGTGCACTAGATCTTTGTAGGAACTCCATAAATGCTTGTGTAGGAACTGCCATTATAGCAAAAGTTCAGAAAGGCAAGGAGGACTTGGACTATCATCAGGTATGAGTGATACAAAAATTCTTGGTGGCATAGACATTAAAAAATGAGCAGTTTTGATGTTTAACTATGAATGGTAGTTGGAGGTAAATAATAATAATAGCTTATAGTAGCTGGTGGGAGATATTACACTATACTCCATGCATTATGCAATATCTAGTTTGAACCCTGCAACAACCAATGTAGAAGTTACTATTATTATCTCTACTTTATATTCGAGACACCTAAATTACAGTACACTTAAGGCAAAATATCCAAGGTCAAGTAAATAATGAACAGTAGAGGTAGGATTCAAATCCAACCAGTATAATAATGCATTGGTTCATAATCTTTTCACTTTCTTCCTCAAAGGCGTAGGCTGGAATGATGGCAAGATTTTAAGCATACATACTTGAGAGATGATAATGGCAAAATTATGAAATGTCAGAGGACAAAACAGTTTGGATAAAATATTTAATATTTCTATCACTATTTCGTAGTAAGTGTTTGTCTTTCAACAAATTATAGAAATGGAAATAGATTAGCAGTTATGCAGAGAAGTATAGAAAGATTGAGAGGTGATTGCTAAGAGTAGGATTTTTTAGTTGGCTTGCTTATATGTTTGCTTTTAATATTTTTTCTTTCTTCTTGTTTCTTTTTTTGTGTATGTTTTGGTCAGCCACAGGTGTGCCTTTTGAAATATACCAAAGACTAGTCAGTTTTTATAAAGGGTATTTATTTGGGGTAGAAGCTTACAGTTACCAGGCCACAAAGCATAAAGTTCTTCCCTCACCAAAGTTCACGTGTTGGAGCAAGATGGCTGCCGACATCTGCAAGGGCGCAGGCCTTTGGGTTCCTCTGTTGCGGGGGCTGTATTTCTCTCCAGGCTTAGCTTCTGCTTCCTCCACGAGTTCAGCTGTAGACCATGAGACTCTCTGCGTTGCGTCTCTCCACAAGGCCAGCTGTAGACTATCCATCCGGCGATTGGCTCACTCCAACATCAGAACTGCTCCTCAAATCTGCTTCTCTAAATCTCTGCAACTCAGATCTTCTGCCTGGCCATTATACTTGAGACCACACCCACCGAGGGGTAGGGCCCAACACCCTCCTGGTGTGGCCCAGTTAATGCCCTTATCATAACTTAATCATGCCCAGATGAACAGATTAGTTTACAAGAATAATCCAATTTATATTTTTGGAATTCATAATTAAATAAAACTCTGAAACCATTACAGTGTACTAATGAAAATGCTTCTAACAATGATTAAAGTGATGAAAATACAATTCTGTAATATACCTTTGCCATTGATTGTACACTTTAGAGGGAGTGTATTGTTTATGAATAAGTTTCAATAAAATTGATAATAAAAATGTAAATATAAATAAATCTGTGGAGATAGAAGTATAATAGTGGTTATGTAGGGCTGAGGAAGGATAGAGGAATTAAGAGGACACTGCTAAGAGGTATGGTGTTTTTCCTTTTGGAGTAAAGAAAATTGATTGAGGTGATGAATGCACAACACTGTGATTAAGCTAAAAGCCACTGATTGTGCACTTTGGAGAGATTGTATGGTGTGAATATATCTCAATAAAACTGCTGTAAAAATGAAAAAAATTAAAACCCACATTTATAGTTATATTTAAACCATATATACAGTGTCTTCACAAAAACCAGACCCTTTTATAGGAGCAGGTATTTTAAAACTGATAAAAGAAATAAAGAAGAATAGAACCTAAAATTACTTCACAGTTTGGCCTAAGACTAACATTGACGTTTGTATCCACGCACTACCTGTTACCATGGTCATCATGGTGCTAGAAGGGTAAAAGAAGCCATTTGAAATTCTGACTCAATTATGTTTCAGGCAGCAATTCTCTGGGATGCCATATATAATCTTAAGGAAATGACAGACATGGTAAAAAGTGCTTTAACTGATCAATGGACCTGCCAACTGATAAAAAAAAGTATATGTGAGTTTCTTGGAGAAGGGTAGAGAAAGGAATAAGAGGAAACTTTTTTTATTAACATAGAAAAATAAAAAGGTATAAAATAGCAGTTTTTAGTAATACTGTGACTTCTGCTATTCAAATATATTTAAAGTATTACAGTGAAAAATATAATATTAACAAATAACTATATATGTGAGCTTTACACAAAAATTTTTGGCAATATCATTTTCTAGAGTACAGATATAGTTTTAGATATTTTGTTTTGCCTCCCCAGCCACTGAATTTATGTTTGACCTGACTAAATTACACAGTTCCTGTCCTTTTATTCCCCTAGAAAAATGTACCTGTTTCCAGGGTGGGCAGGTGTCAATAGACTTGAAAATTAAAGGGTACAAAATAATGGCAAAACACTATTCTTACTTTAATATGCTCAACCCAGAGAAAATGAGTCAAATGGAGAAGCAATCAAATTATTAAAATCTCAGGGAAGGACATTATAGATATTGCTTTTCCCTATGAGTTTAAACTGACTTGAAATGCAATATTTGGTTGTACAAAAATTATTGCCTGTATTTTATGAGTTGTATGTCTTGGTTCAGGATGAAAGTAAGGGTCAGAATTTCAGAAGCTTTTGTCTTTTGGAAGAGTTATTATTTTTAAATACTTGGTTGAAAAATCCACACCCTCATCCAGCTAGATTTTCTTTTACAAGCTCCAGAAGACAGGAAAAGAACCCTACTGGGCAGTGGGAGAGGTAATTTCTTTCAACTCTCTTCCAGATTCCCTGCTGCCTTTGTGCCCAAGTATTAGCCAGCTGTCTCCCGAAATCATGGCCCCCACTGGCGTCTCCAGATAACTGATGGCAAAAAAGGCTTCATGGCCAAGCAGAGTCTGCCGAGATACCAAAAATGTATGTGGATTTTTTTTCTCTGCCCGAATAATCAATATCTGATTTGAAGTGGAGTTGGAAGGAAGGAAGAAGAAATTCAGGGAGAAAAAGCTTATAACGAGGAAGATTCTCATTTTGCTTTTTTAAAATCTATATTTTGACAAAATTAAGATGGGTAAAAGCTAAAATAAGTGAATATTAAATTTCTCAGTGCTTTAAAGAAGTTGTCATTATGGATTATGGTATACTTATTTAAATGATAATTCATGTCCATTATCTGATATATTCCACTTATAAAGTCAAGCTATAAGTAATTTATTAAATCATGCTAAAATCAAGAGAAATATTTATGAAAAACACTTCATTATACTTAGAAGATTTATCCTGATGCAATCCAGCAGCTAAAAATCATGTGTATGTGATAGAATTTATGTGCAGACCACAATACATATTTAGTAACAGGGTTGCATTGGAAGCAGGGCACATGATTATGTTTCTTAATATAGAAAGTACAGATAATATCTGTTAAAGTGAAAGGAGAAATGTTGGCATCTTTTTAAAGTATTTAAAAACAACATCTTTGTTCAACACTAAGGTATAGTGGCAATTTTATTATCACTAGGGCCCTGGTCAAACAAATCATAAGATATGTAAATCTTGAGCTATCCTTCCCACTTATGAGAAGTTTATACTATTACATAGCATTTGCCTTTTCAGTACATTGAAGGTGGATTCAAGTAGTTTGCCTCAGGTTACCGTTGGAGATTTTGTCAGGAAATAGATTATAGCTGTTTCATGTCTCCTCTGGTGTAAATTTATTATAGTGCAAATTGTGAAAATGTACAAAACTGGTCTTCAGGGATTTGTCCGATTAATGATACCCATTGTTATCCTTGGGCAATTAAAATGAAATTTGATACATTATGAATGACCATCAAGGCCCAAGTAGTTTCACATTTGAAATCAGCCTTTGCACATCTAACCCTTGCTGAGAGCAATCAGCAAAAATTGGTATTTGGTAATGAAGCTGAAGGAACCATTTTCTTATCAATGAAAAACAGAAAATACCTATAAATGCAATTGTTTCTTTCTGCATTAAAAGTGAAATTAAAATACTGTTAACCATCTGTCAGACAGTGCTTCCAGCTGAAGCATACATGAAGCAATAAAATTAGAATGCTTGTAAGAAAACACACTATCTAAATGTACTTGATTTAAAAGTCAGAGTTCACATTTCAAAGTTGCTGGTATTTCAGCTGAACTTCTGCTGTGCATGCACACAGAGGTACACTTTTGAGTCACCCGAGAGTGCTCTGCCAAATGTAAGATCTTTTGTGCTCCATTACGCAGACAGGAGGGCTTAGGGAGCTTTGTCGGACACCATCACACTTTCTTGCTGTGAAGATGGCTTAGTCAATCTAGTAAACCTTGGAAACATATTTAAAGTTCACCTTTTAACTCACGGAAACATTGAGGAATCAAGAACTGTTCCCAAACTGAATAACTGGAATCACAATTATAACCTCCTTTTTTTAGTAAATAAATAGATAGAAGGATAGAATAATAATGATGATAATATTTATGATGATGATTTGATGAAGATGATAGAACAGTTCCCATGTACTGAGTGCCTGTTCTGTATTTTACATGCATTATTAGATCCTCATATAAACACTAAGGTAGGCACTCTTATTACTCCATTTTACAGAAGAGAAGACTGAAGTTCTGAGTTGTTAGGTAACTTGACGTGGCCATAGCTAGCATATTGTACAGCCCAGCTGGGAGCTCATATCTGCCTTCCTACAAAGATTTTACCCTTAATCAACCTACCATATGACATAATCAAGAGTGTTTAACTCCTCTAAAAAATACACTATCTGGTACTGTAACAATTTTATTTCAGAAGCTTTCAGAGTTCTTGATAAACTATTTGCCTCTAATTGCCTCCACCCACAGGGAAGTCATGTCGCCACCTCAGAAATGCAGCTGCCTGGAGGAGGGAAGAGGCTTAGAAAAATGCTTGTCCACATAGGAAATTACAACTGCTTAAATTTGCTTTGATGCTTAAAAAGGTAATAACCACAGCTAGAGGTTGGTCCGGTCATTTAAACCAACACTTTATTTTTTACAGTGTTTGTTACTGAGACATTTAATGAGCACAGTTGGAGGGGGACCTTTTTGTTTCTGGGAAGCCACAGAACATCTCCAGTTACATGGTGTTCCCTGACAGCAGTCTATATTATGCATTCACTTAAGTCCAAGGACACAACTTATTACATCTTTTGACAGTCTATATTTTCCACTAAGAGGTTTCACATTTAGAGAATTGTCATTTCTTCATACATTTGGAAATCAAAGAAGTACAATCCAAATCTATGTGACTATAAAACATCTCTGATTCCATTTTTGTTTAGGCGTTTAATATTGGCTACAAATTTGAGGCCTCGTTTGGGAACACTATTTGATACTTCTTTAGATCTAAAAGAGCAAGCACAAAAGTCATAAATTCCAAAAAAGGTGAAAATAACTAGGATCATTAACCTTTAAGGGAGGACTGTTTGTCATCAGTTAATAATGGCCAAATTTAGACATCATTCTGTTTACAACTGGAAGATGAATTAGATAGTCTTTACAATAGACTACAAAGTTAGCATTCAACTCTAATCTGAAAAAATTCTATTGAAATTTCTTAAAATGTTTTAGAAGAAATGCTTCATTTTTAATGTCACCATTTATTTCATTTAGTTCCATTAAACAAACACTGATCAAGTATATCTATTGTGTCAAAATATCAAAGGTTGATGCTATGAGGGATACAAAGATGAACAAGTTTAAGCCCTGCTGTAAGAGAGATGATGTTCTAAAAAAGGGTATATTGTGTGAGTATAAATAGCTGAGACATGAAAATATACTTAACTAGTATTTGAAAGAAGTAAAAGGCAGAGTGAGATACAGAGGAACTATAAGGATGTGGTTGAACTAATTGCTTTTTAAGATTTATTCCAATTTTTGGATTCTTTGGTTCTACTCTGAAGAAAATTCTGATAAACCTGGAATATATAGAATTTTAGAACAAACAAGGAAACATTGTGACCATTGTGATGGTTAAGTTCATTTGTCAACTTGACTGGGTTATGGGGTCCAGTTGTTTGGTCAAGCAAGCACTGGCCTGACTACTGTGAGGATATTTCATGGACATAAATCATCAGTAAGTTGATTGCATCTATGGCTGATTACATCTAAAACCACCGGAGAAGATTGCTTTCAACAATGAGAGAAGTCTCATCCAATCATTTGAAGGTTTTAAAAGAAGAAGGGATGGGGGCCGGCTAGATAGCTCAGTGGATAAGAGCGCCGGTATACCACATGGGCGGCCCCGGGCCCGGTTCCTAGGGACCTCTCCGAGGGGGCAGACAGCCTTGAGAAAGGCAAGCCACCGTGGGCGGGGCAAAGCCACTGTGGGCAGGGCAAAGCCACCGTGGGGAAGGCAAAAAACCGCTACGGGCAGGGTGGAGCCCCCACGGGCATGGCAAAGTCACCCGTGAAACATGGAGCCTCCGCGGAGGGCCGACTCAGTGTGTCGCTGCAAAAGACGGGGGGAGACAAGAAGCAGACATAGAAAAACACAGAAGAATGGACACATGGCAAGAGCAAGTAGAAAGGGGGGGAGGGATATGTGACCAAAAAATAAAAAAAAATAAAAAAAATAAAAGAAGAAGGGATGATTTCAGCAGTCAGAAGAGAGAATTTCCATCTCTACTTCAGCCAGCTAGCTTCTCCTGAGGAATTAGTTGAAAACTTTCGTTGGAGCTCCCAGCTTGCAGCCAGAGTTTGGAGCTACCCATCCCCACAGTCACATGAGAAAATTCTTACAAAAATCTCATAATATTTACAGATATCTGACTAATACAACTTTGGTACTAGGAGTGGTTCTTGAGAAATGAAATCTTAAGGATGAGATTCTGAATTGATTCTGGGGTTTTGGAAATTGGTTCTCTAATCTGATAGATTTAAAGGAACTAATGACTGTACTTGCAACAATCAAGATGATACTGATAGTCCATGGCATGAGTTGGCAATAGAGATACACAAAATATCACCACTGGATACAACTGCTCAAATGCTTATAAGAAGCAAAGCTCTGGGTGAGAGCTTCTGACACCTTCACAGAGTTTTGTGGAGTTAAAAATTATAGTGATGATGACAGGTTTTTCTTAAATATGCTGAATGCAGTTATAAAAGAAAGGGATGAGCTCAAGGCATGAAATTCACTACTTAAGAGACACATGAAGGGCATGAAATTTTCTATGTGTGCCCTGAAAGAAAAGTTTATTTTGTGTAGCCACAAGCTTGAGGTTTTTGAAAAGCAGGCCCAGAGTCTCATTGTATGAGTGGTCGAATTACAATATATACTAAATTCCCAACTTTGCAGTGTTTCTCCTGATACAGTGAGGGCATTGATTGGAAAGGAATGGGATCCTGAACATTGTAATTGGGACATATGGTTGATAATGATGGCAGTAGGGACATTGAAACCCTAGATTCTGCTGAGTGCTTGCTAGGTAAACCTGTAATGCGCTGCCCTGAAAAACCAGCCAGTTAACCTCCATTCTGCTCTGAGGAAACTGCCAATCCTGCTGTGCCTGATCAATTCTGTAACCACTTCCCCTGGGCAAATAGCCCTCACTCCTCTGGCTGGAGAGTTTAATCCTGTTTCACCAAATGAAACTGCCCTGAGGAAGTTGTCTTGCAAGACACTTCTAATTCTTCTCTTGACTGATGCCACCACCCTTCTTTTCTTCCAGAAACTGGACTGAAGTCCGAACAGGCCGCAAAGGTGAGATACAAAGTGGACCTATGACTCCAAAAGAACTGCTCAATTTTTTCAGTGTATATAGGCAGAAATCAGGGGAATATGTATGGGAATGGATATTAAGGGTGTGGGATAATGGTGGAAGGAATATAAAGTTGGACCAGGCTGAATTTATTGAAATGGGCCCACTAAGCGATGATTCTGGATTTAATGTTGTAGCTGGCAGGGTTAGAAAGGGCTCTAACAGTTTTTTCTGGTTTTGGCTGAATTATGTAAGAAGAGGTGGTTGACATTACCTGAGGTCAAAATTCCAGAATTGCCCTGGTATAATGTAGATGAAGAGATGCAAAGGCTTAGAGAGATTGGAATGTTAGAATGGATTTATCAGGTAAGACCTGTTTACCCACCCCAGCAATGTCCAGAGGGCACAGCTTCCATCAGGACTGTGAAGAATAAGTTTGTGAGACTAACTCTATCATCCCTGAGGTTGCTCTTCTCTATAGGTCAGATATGACTGTAGGAACTGCTGTCACTGGACTTGGATCCTTAAACACTATGGGGATGGCTGGATCCTGGGTTGGTAGAAATCAAGTGGCAGCACTTAATTGCCAAAGAAAAGGTAGATGTGACTACCATAATGGAGAACAGACTCAAAGCAACAATCAAAATAGCTTGATTCACAGAGACCTATGACATTGGCTAGTAGATCATGGGGGTACCTACAAGTAAAATATGTGGGAAGTCTATTAAATTTTTAATTGATCTATATAAGCAGAAGAGTTCTAGGTCAAGTGAACAAAAGTCTAACCTGATTGCCTAAACAGAGAGTCACGACCCCAAAATCAATTTCCAGATTTGAGAGTTTACTCACCCAGAGCTCTTTGAATGAAGGGAAGGACAGGTCCCCTAGGTGAAGGACCCTGTTATGCTGCTAAAAATTTAACTGTCAATATTCCTCCCATTCTTCCCTAAAGAGACCTTTGGCCTTTTATTAGGGTAACGGCATTTCAGGGATTAGACACTGGTTCAGAAGTGACATTAAATCCAGGAAACCCAAAGTGTCACTCTGGTCCACCAGTTAGAGTAGGGGCTTATGGAGATTAGGTGATCACTGGAGTTTTAATTCAGGTATGTCTTTCACTGGGTCCAGTGGGTCCCTGAACCCATTCTGTGGTTATTTTCCCAGTTCTGGAATGCATAATTAGAACAGACATACTCAACAACTGGCAGAATCCTCACATGGGTTCCCTGACTTGTGGAGTGAAGCCTATTGTGATAGAAATAGACAAGAGGAAGCCACTAGAGTTGCCCTTATCTAGCAAAATAGTAAATCAAAAGCAATACTGGATTCCTGGAAGGATTGAAGAGATTAGTTTAACCATCAAGGATTTGAAGGATGTAGAGATGTTGATTCCCACCACTTCTCCATTCAGCTCTCCTATTTGGCCTGTGCAGAAAACAGATGGCTCTAGGAAGATGACATTGGATTATTGTGAAGTTAAGCAGGTGGTGACTCCAATTGCAGCTACTGTTCCAGATATAGTATCATTGTTTGAGCAAATCAACACATCTCCTGGTACCTGGTATACAGCTATTGATCTGACAAATGCTTTTTTCACAATTGCTGTTAGTGCCAGTCCTGTGTCATAATTTAGTCCCCAGAGAACTTGATCATCTCTCCACCCCCCATAAGCCATCACACTGACCCATTATATTGGTGATATCATATTGATTGGACCTAGTGAGCAAGAAGTAGCAACTACTCTAGACTTATTGGTAAGAAATGTACATGTCAGAATGTAGGACATAAATTCAGCAAAAATACAGGAGACTTCCACCTCAGTGACATTTCTAGGTGTCCAGTGCTGTGGAACATGTCAAGATACCCCTTCTCTGGTGAAGAAAAAGCTCTTGCATCTTTCCCTTCCTATAACCAAAAAAGAGGCACAATGCCAGGTTGGCCTCTTTGAATTTTAGAGAGAACATATTCTTCCTTTGGGTGTGCTACTCTGGCCAATTTACTGAGTGACCCAAAAAGCTGCCAGTTTTGAGAGAGGCTGCAACAAGAAGAGGCTCTGCAACAGGTCCAGGCTGCTGTGCAAGTTGTTCATCCATTTGGGCCATTTGATCCAACAGACCCAATGGTACTAGAAGTGTCTGTTGCAAATAGAGATGCTTTCTGGGGCCTTTTGCAGGCCCCTATAAAAGAATCACAATGCAGACCATTAGGATTTTAGAACAAAACCTTGCCATCCTCTGCAGATAACTTCAAGAGAAACAGCTTCTGGCCTGCTACTGGGTCTTAGTAGAGACAAAATGCTTAACCATGGGCCCCCAGGATACCATGAGAACTGAATTCCCTATCATGAACTTGGTGTTGTCTGACTCACCAAGCCATAATGTTGGGTGTAAACATCAGCACTCCATCATAAAATGGAAGTGGTATATATGAGATAGGGCTTGAGTAGGTCCTGAAGGCACAGGTAAGTTACATGAAGAAGTGACACAAAAGGCCATGGTTCCCTCTCCCATCACATAATCTTATCTTTCCCAGACCACAACTATGGCATATTGGGGAGCTCCTTATGATCAGTTGGTTGAGGGAGAGAAAACTCGGGCCTGGTTTACACATGTTTCTGCATTATATACAGGTACCAACCAAAAGTGGACATCTGCAGCCCTACAGCTCCTATCTGGGACATCCCTGAAGGACATTGGTGAAGGGAAATCCTCCCCGTTAGCAGAACTTCAAGTGGTGCACCTGGTTGTTCATTTTGCTTGGAAGAAGCAATGGCCAAAGGTGCATTTGTATACTGATTCATGGGCTGTCAGCAATGGTTTGATTGGATGGTCAAGGAACTTGAAAGAAACATGGTTGGAAAACTGTTGACAAAGATGTCTGGGGAAGAAGTATGTGGATAAACCTTTCTGAGTGGGCCAAAAAAAACATGAAGATGTTTATGTCCCATGTGAATGTTCACCAGATTAACTTCAGCAGAGGAAGATTTTAATAATCAAGTGCATAAGATGACCTGTACTGTGGGTACCAGTTGGCCTCTTTCCCCATTCACTCCTGTCATTGCCCAATGGGCTCATGAGCAAAGTGGCCATGTTAGTAGGAATGGAGGTTATGCATGACCTCAGCAACATGGACTTCCACTAATCAAGGCTGACCTGGCTGCAGCCACTGCTGAGTGCCCAATTGGCTGGCAGCAGAGACCAACACTCAGTTCCCGATATGGCACCACTCCCCAGAGTGATTAGTCTGCTACCTGGTTGATTACATTGGACCCCTTTAATCATGGAAGGGGCAACATTTGTTCTAACTGGAACAGAAGTGCACAGTGCTTCTGTCAAAACTACTATCCATGGGCTTACAGAATGCCTTATCCATGATGGTATTCCACACAACATTTCTTCTGATCAAGAAACCCACTTCACACCAAATGAAGTGTGAGAATACGCACATGTTCATGGAATTCACTTGTCTTACCATGTTCCCCACCATCCTGAAGCAGCTAGACTGATAAAATGGTGGCATGAACTTTTGAAGACTCAGTTAGGGGGCCAACAAATTAGCAATACCTTGCAGAGCTGGTGCAGTCTTCTCCAGAAGGCTGTGCATACTGTAAATCAGCATCCACTCTATGATGTTGTTTATCCCACAGCCAGGATTCATGGGTCCACAGATCAAGGGATGGAAATGGGAGTGGCACCATTCACTATTACCCCTGGTGATCCACTAGAAAATGTTTTGCTTCCTGTCCCTGCCACCTTAAGTTCTACTGGTTCATAGATCTTAGATCCAAAAGAAGAAGTGCATCCACCAGGATACACAACAATGATTCCATTGTACTGTAACTTAAAACTACCACTTGGCAACTTTGGGTTCATTATGCTTGAATCAACGGGTACAGAAGGGAATTACTGTACTGGCTGGGGTGATTGATCCTGACTATCAGGAAATAAGACAGCGACTACACAACAACTACAAGAGTTTCCCTGAAACATTAGGAATGAAGGACTGGGTTTCCCCAACAAGCAAAGAACCATGGCCAGCTGAAATGCCTGCTGAGGGTAAAGAGAATATGGAATGGATAGTGGAATAAGTTAGTAATATGCTATGACCATGTGACCAGTTACAGAAATGAGGACTGTAATGGTTATGAATATTTCTCTTTGTTTTGTTATAAGTATGTTTGTATATGTACATAAAGCAAATATCTTTGTTTTCTTCCCTATCTTATCCCTTTACCATATGACATGTTATTATCTTCATGTAGTATTATTTATGTTACAGGATATGATAAGAGTGACTATTACCCAAGGACTTGCACCCTGTCCTGGGGAGAGTTAGAGTGTTTCTGGTTGTTTGCAGGGCAATTAAAGTATTGTTAGGTGAAAATATGATTGTTATTGTTTTTATTTAGAGATTAAATATGGTTTAAGGAGATGTGTATGCCTGCCAACTTGATAAAGGGTGGGCTGTGATGGTTAAATTCATATGTCAACTTGACCAGGTCATGGTGTCCAGTTGTTTGGTCAAGAAAGCTCTGACATGAATGTTTCTGTGAGGACATTTTGTGGACTTAAATTATCAGTAAGTTGATTGCATCTATGGCTGATTACATCTAAAATCACAACAAAAGTCTTTTTTTTTTTTTAAAATGATTTATTTATTTTATTACATATCTCCCCTTCCCCCCCGCTGTGGCGATGCGCCAAGACTGGTCACTGCACAGGTGCGGCTTTCCCCGCTTGTGGGCGGCTTCTGCTTCCATTCACGGCCGGCTTTCAGTTCGCGGGTGGCTGGCTGCGCTCCATTCGTGGGCGACCTGCCCTGCCCGTGGCGGCTTTTGCCCTGTCCATGGCAGTTTTTTGCCCTGCCCATGGCAGCTCTGGCCCGCCTGTGGCAGCTTGCCATTCTCAAGGCGGTCTGCCTGCTAGGAGAGGTCCCCGGGAACCGAAACCGGGGCCTCCCATGTGGTATGCCAGTGCCCTATCCACTGGGCTATCGAGCCGGCCCCACAACAAAAGTCTTATACAATCAGTTGAAGGCTTTAAAAGGAGAAGTGATTCTTGGAGAATTCATCAAAAACCTTCATTGGAATTCCCAGCTTGTGGCCTGCCCTACAGAGTTTGGACTTGCCCATCCCCACATTTGTGTGAGATAATTCTTAAAAATATCTCATAATGTTTACAGATATTGCCTGTTGATTCTGTTTCCCTAGAGAACCCTGACTAATACAGCCATTTTCTAGGTCAACTCTCTCATACTATATAGGAAGAAGCAAAAATGCAGAGCTGTTAATGTGACTTTTCAAGATTACCTAGTAACAGTTCATTCAACAACAGCTGTATAGTGAGCAACAACTCTGTACTAGGCATGGGGCTGGTCATAGACTCCTGAAGATGCAGGTACTAGGCTCTGGGGATACATGGAGACATATGACATCACTCAAGCCCGCAAGGAGGTCAGTCTGAAGGGAATGACAATGTTAAATTAAGCAGCCCAGTCTCCAGACTTTCAGTTACATCCTTTCTCCACCTTTGGCATTTGTGCTGAGTAAGATTCAGTCTATCAAGCTGTGAGGGAAGGATATCCCAGCCAGAGTTAGGGGTAGCATGGAAGAAGATACCATGATATTGAGAAAAAAAATCGCATTTTTTCAACCTACCTATGCCTTGTTTTTCCTATCACTAAAATGGTATTACCATTAAAAATCTCCTAATCTTCTGACTTGTCAAGTAAATGATGTTAAATATGGGACATTGCCCAATCTAGATCCTCATATAGTGGTTGCTGAATAAAATATTTCCTAAAAAGAAAAGAACTGAGGAGGAGTCACTATGTAATAGAATCTTTTAAATTTAGTGTGAAGCAAGTTGTGTAGAGGTGCTAGAGAAATTACCATGAGAAAATACCTAGCAAGTGGCTAGAAACATGAAAAGGGAGCTCTAAAGACTGGGTGGGGTTAAGGCAGTAGATTTGGAAGTCATTTGCAAAAAGGTAAAAATTACAGCCTGGAAATGGATGAAATTGTCCAGAGATGAAATATAAAGGAGACAGACAAGAGAGGGGAAGAGGAAAGGGAGGAAGTTGATGTGGAGAAGGCTAGGAAGGGAGAGTTCCATGAGGGAATGGATTTCAACAATGGGAACTGAGCACTTTTAACACACAGACAATCATTAGCCATCTTAAAGCAAGCTGTTTCAGTGCAGTTACAAAGGCAGAGGCTAAAGGCCAATGTACTGAGTTATGAGAGGATCTTTGGCATATGAATACACTAGGTTAATCAGCTTCTGTCACTCCTATGCTCAAATATGCCAATATCTTTCCATTTCACTCAGAATAAAAACTAATTTCCTTAAAGATATATCCTATAAGGAATATCTTACAAGGCTCTTAGCTTAAAAAAAATTTTTTTTTGTTAGAGAAGTTGGGGGTTTACAGACCAATCATGCATAAAATACAAGATTCCTACACACAGCCCCACCACCAACACCTTACATTGGTGTTACAATTGATGAAAAATTATTAAAATAGTACTATTAACTATCAACCATAATTTATACTAGTCATATTTTTTCCATATACCACCCTATTATTAACACCTTGTATTGTTATTGTATGTTACAATTCATGAAAGAACATACTTATACTTGTGTTATTAACTATAGTCCTTCATCTACAGGGGTCACTGTGTTATACCGTCCTATGTTTATCTTTTAATTTTTATTCTAGTAACATATATGAGCTGAAGTTTCCCCTTTTAATCACATTCACCTATATAATTCAGTGCTGTTAATTACACTCACAAGGATGTGCTAACATCACCACCATCCATTTCCAAACCTTTGCAATCAACTGAAATAGAAATCTGTACAAATTAAGCATCAACTCCCCATTCTCTAACCCCAACTGATCCCCTGGTAACTTATATTCTAGAATCTAACTCTACACTTTTTGGCATTTTACTACTTGCTGATGTCATCTCCTGCTACTCCCCCTTACATTTCCTCTCCTCTGGCCAGACCAGTGCCTGTTTTTTTCTTGAATAACCAGGTCTTCTCCTGCCTTGGGATCTTTGCAGTTGCTGTTTTCTTTGTCCAGATATCTATGAGGTTTACTCCATCACTTACTTCTCAGTGAGGCCTTCCCTCATTGCTCTATTTAAAATTGTAACCTCTCCTCCCACTTCCCATTCATTTCCCTACTTTATTTTTCTTCTTAGCTCTTCCTAATTTTCACACATAGTAGGCACTCAACATTAACTGTAGGATACATAAATAAAGTATTGACTAGCTTGGGACTTGGGCATGGATTCTTGGCACAAAGGGATTAAAGAGTTGGGATAGTAGCCAGAGTATTATCAGGGTACAGACCAGAGAAAGTCTTGGTTTGCTAAAACGAGGGTAGGTTTAACCATCTCTGTAGGCCTAAGAACATAAGGTAGGGCCTAGATAAAAGCAAGAAAATTAAGAGAAATGAAATTATTGAGGATCAAAGTTCTGAAAGAATTGAAGGAGACAGGTTCAGAGACATAAGTAGAAGAGTTAGCTTCCTCTCTAGGGGATCAAATCATCCTCTAAGACAAGATTAAAGGTGGAGGAAATATAAGTGAAAACAAAGAGAGACTTTAAAGTGTGAGAAGAGTGATGCTAAAGAAGCTCATCTTCTCCAAAGTAATTTACTAAGAATGAAGGTCGTAAGGGCAGACACTGAGTACTTCTGGAGGATAATAGTTTGGAATATCTGTTCAATAGAGTACAAAAGAGAACCACTAGAGATAAGTAGAATGGCTTTTTTTGGGCAGTGAGATTTTGACAGCAAGTATATAATATATCCCTCTAGAGAAGTCAATCAGCAAGATTACATATACTCCCAGTATCCTGAAGAAAGACCATAGAAAGAACACTGTGAGTGTTATCCAGTTGCAGGGACAAAGAAGATCAAAATTGCAGAAGTCAACTGAGGTAGCTATGAAGTTGAAAAAGTAAGTATATCTTTGGAATCACTTAATATTGGTTTCTACACAAAGTATAGTAGCACAAGGTAAGCACCTGATAAATGTTAGCTTTTGTATTATTGTGGCTAATATTTAAAGAATCATACAGATTCAGTGATAGAAGTGGGCCAATAGTATGACAAAGTTCACCATTGAAGTGGCATAACCCTAATATGCCTTCAACTTCCATATATCTCAATTGTATCATCTGTAAAATAGGGATGATAGCAGTACCTAACACATAGGGTTATTGTGATGATTAAATATAGTTTATTCTAATCCTAAGAGGAAAAAGATTTGAATACTGATTAAATAAAGAATTTTTAAAATTTAAACTAAAGTTCTGAAAACAGTGCCTAGATCAGAGTAAGCACTATAAAAATACTGGCTAAAAAAAAAAAAAAAAAAAAAAAAAAGGAAAAAATAATGTGATTATGAAGTGCTAAGGATCCCTGGACCCAGGTGCTGGTTCCTTGTTGTTGATGGCTATCTGCTCAAATCCCTGGAAACCCTTCAATCTCATGGTTATTAGCATTTCCCTACTTCCAGCAACAACAGAAGGATAAAATGGATCACCATCTCTAACAATGGTTCATTAAAGCAGAAGCACTTAACTGCTCATGGAGAAGGTGGAGTGGGATGCCAGGACAATTTGGCATGGCTGAAGACAAGATTGTGGATGGTATGTGTGAGTGTGTGTATATATGTGAGTGTGTATGTATCTATGTTTTTGAAGTGGAGATATTTATATCTGCTTTGCATACCATAATAATATCCTAATAATTTTTTCTGTGCTTTGATTCTTTCTTCCATCCCTGATTCTTCAATTTTACCTCTTAGTGGCATATAATATGTATCAATGAATATTTATTTAATAAATAAAGTCTTTTGCCTGATTTGCTTTCTAAAAGCAACACTTGTACATTGATCACCTCCTATCTGTGTCTTCTGTGGCTATTTCTTATGTATAGAGAATAAAGTTTGAACTCCCAGTCTTAGAATTCAAGTCTCTCCACATTCTGCCCCAAATTCTCTTGCAAACGTTTACTCCAACCAAAGGTAAATTCTCTCTCATACTTTGCCTGCCACCCCATGGCATGGCCAATCTCTAAGCCTTTGATTTCCTCAATGTCTGGGTTTGGAGTGCTTTTGCCCAGTTTAGCGATCATCATTCCTTCCGTTAATGCCCTACTCAATCCCTCCCTAAGTACTTCTCTGTCTGCCCCAACTCACAGAGATAATTTTCCCTCTGAATGTTTGTAGAATTAATAATATGCACCCTAATCAAAATATACTGGGTGCCCAAATGTGTATTGCTGCTGAAATTATGAAGGTACACAGATTGATCATTCAAAGTGGATGCCAAATGGATACAACTGGGTTATTTGGGAGTGGATATTGGAGTTTTGATTGGGATTGCCTGGGATCTGTAAATAACTGTGGGTAAAATCGACATCTTAATAATATTTTTCTTTGTGTTGTGATCTTTTTGCACACTTAACATCTTAATATAATTCTGGGATTTAGTCCCTAAACTGTCTGTTCCTTAAGTTTGTATCCAGATAATGATATGCCAGAGAGTTCCCTGAGTGCCAGGAGCTAAAAATAACAGACAAACCCATGCACAAAAATACTTTTCACAGTCTGCCTATTGGCTCTGCAATGGCTGGTGATTTCCTTCAGATTCTAGACCTCCTATCAAGGAGACCAGCCAGAGCTGAATGTGAAGTGAAGGGTCCTCTCTGTTTTTCTGAGCCTTTACCTTGATCTGGGCTTGTGCTTGCTCAGTGCCTTAGGAATTCCACCTCTACAGAGATTTGAATGCCCCTGTACTCCTTAAGAAATAGACTTTCTCTCCCTATGAGTGCTCTATTGTATAATATAAAGCAAGGAATCCTTTGTCTCAGGAGTCTTTGACTTAATTGTTTCTTATACTTCTTTAACTGTTTACAAGCTGCTTCTACCTGCAGGACAAGTTCAGTGAGGGTGAGCCCAAGATGAGTTTCTTGGTTCTATCTTTCAGGCTGCCACCCAATAGATTGGCAATGACATACAGGCTTCCCAGTGTGCATTGGGGTTACTCTGTTCTCTCTGGAACAGGGTCAGGGACCCACAATGGGAAAGTAGGCTGGCTCCACACTGCACCAGGGAGGGAGTGGGGAAGGGTCAACAAGGGAGCCAGGAGCTTCTCTACAATTTTTAAAACTGTGTTTTCTTGAGTCATCACTCACCTAGTTACTGCAACCCTTTAGCTGTTTTCTGGAGTTTTGAGGAAGATGATTCTGCTAGCTTTTTCTAGTTGTTCAAAGATTATGTGGGGTAACAGCACCCTGCAGCATCTTACACTGCCATCTTCGTTGACCAGAATATTCCATAATAATTTGAAAGAAAAGCAATGTTAAGCTGTAAAATGTTCATGTATATGATAAAATTAGACTAGCTTTTTTACTATATTTTTCTGATCATGATTCTGGATAAGTTCAGAATTTTCAATTTTTGTTTCCTCTAATTTTTCAGAAGACCCAAGCCTTGTGGTATGGAGAAGTTAAGTGAGTGAGCAGTAGCATTGTCCAATGTGCTATCATGAACCAGCAGCACTCACATGCACATGCTTGGGAAGTCAAGCTTATTATCACTATTATCAACTAATATTTGGGAGAAGACTTTCTGGTTTTAGTGTTTCATTGGAACAATATCAGACACTCAAAAGCTTTCGATGTCAGGTGAAGAGCTTGAATGCAGTAGGAGGAGCCAGGTACATAATATATACATCATGTAAGAGATGCAGATTTCTGTCAGTAATGCCTGCAAATCAAACATTTCTCAGAGCTGCCCTTTAGGAGCTGCTATTACTTAGGTTCTGCCAATTTTTGCAACTAATGAAAATAGGCCCAGTACAACCATATTGTCCAAGTTTTCAGGAAAGCCAGGAAACCCCAACCTTTTTAAGGTAAAATTTATAGATTTCAAATACTGACTCAAATTCTTCCAAAGTATTCTGGGTCAAACAGAACACATATGTGGTCCAAATATGGCCTGTTAATGACCATCTTGCAATTTTTGCTTTGCATTCTTATGATGACCTTCTTCAGTATCACTTCAATTTAATAGCCATATAAAATTCTGCTCTTTAAAACATAAAAAAATTTATCAGTACACATTTTATAATACATTCCCATGTGGCCAAAAAACGCTTATTTAAAAATAACAGGAAAGGTTTTTAAATGATATGTGAAAACCAAGAGGTAAGGGGCACGAGTTTTTAAGGGGAAATGAAGATCATGTTATATTCTTGCCCCCATTTTATATAGTGCATGCCCTCTGAGCTGAATATATTCCTAAAGCAATAATCCAGATGTCATCTCTGGGCCTTTTTTATCAGCAGAGATTTTGAAAGTTACTGTATTTTTAGAACTCTTTCACTTAGCCTTTTATTGCCACCATTAAGCTATTGGTCTGACTTTGCCAGGCAGACACTATCAAAATAGTCTCTGAGTAGCAACACCTTGTTAAAATATAAAGTAGAAACTTCTGACCCCTTGGGAAACAGGTAATATATTAAAGAGGCTTTTGCAATGTGTATTGCTCAGCAAAAGCCACAAAATATTGCCCCACCTCCACCTACATCCAGCATTTTCAGCAACAGATTTCAAGGAGAATTAAGTTTATATTCTTTTCATTTAAGAATGACTTTTGAGCTATTGTGTGTGCCCATGCAACCTCACAGGACCTTGACCTAATGCCTGAATGTTGTGTTTTTCTTCAAAAGTCAATATAACTCAAAAGTTGGAAAGGGTAAACTGTGCTCTCAACTTAGAAGTCAGTCAGCTGGAGTAAGTTCTGAATGCTTCACACAGTAAATGTTTTCTTGTTCTTATTAAAAAAAAAAGCGCACACAGCAGAAGCTTCAGTTCCTGCAGTGAAGCAGGTTTACAATAGCTATTACCTTGAAAGGAGAAGGAAAAGAAAGAAAAAAGGGAAGGGAGCACAACAAACAAACAAAAAAAGGTTTAACTGCAGCAAATATGAAAGGGTAAAGAGCAAGGATACGACAAAAGGAGAATAGTTTCCTCACCCTCTTTTCCCATCTTCCTTTGTTCCTTTTTCATTGTTGTACATTTAGGACATTGCATTTTCTCTTCAAAGCTTCACAATAGAACCCAAGTACTTGGATCAAAGTGTGCTATGCCCTCATGTACCACACTCTTTAGGCAGCACTAAACTGACTAAATTTTTTATTGTGGTAGGCATTCCCCATCATATTTTTAGCCAGTGAATTCTTGGCATCTTTAGAATTAACACACAAAGTGAACAATTTTAATGTCAGCTGAACAAAAGCAGATTTTGAGAATCACAGAAAAACACTTCTCTACCACACACTCTTTCCTCTACAGTTCTATGCACACATGTTGGGGTTTGTTGTGAGAATGGCTCCTGTTTTATTTATTATGTTTCCCCAAAGCCCACCTCCACCTACCCCAAGCCACATCTTTCAGCACTCAAATGGCTTTCTCAGAGTCCTATTCTGCAGCCCTTCCAGGTACTCTTTCCTCTAGCTTTTCACGAACAAGGAACTGTCTTTCTGCTGCATAAAGAAAGACTGGTTAAGGAAAAATTACTCGTCTAAATTCAGAATGGTTTAAAATAATAATTTGAAATAGACAGCTATCAGGGTAATTTTAAACTAAGGAGTATAATGGATAAAATGAACAAACCATCTCAAAATGTTCTTGAAATGGGTTAATTTTTACTTTCTGAAAATTCATATTGCTATTTTGTAATATACAAAGGACTTAATACTGGTAATTCTACCTACTTGTTTGTATAATTTTCAACATGTATGGTTTAGACACCCTTTAAGGAGAAGGTAAATTCAACTTTTTTTCAGAATAGTTAGCTAAACTTTATTATACAGAAAGAAGATTTTTTTCCTACCTTATTTAAAGAAAAGTGAAAAAAAATTCACATGTGATTGTGAAATGCCAGATGAATGCTACTGAGCGCCAGTTGCAAGATGTAACTTCCCAGCTGCAATAGCTCTCTTTTTCAGTCATCTATAGAGTTCAAACAACTGATTCACTATGTTGGAATCACAATTCCTTATGATTGGAGGGAGTAGTCATGGATAAGACATTTATTGCCAAGAGAAGGGGCAACATGGATATTTCTTGTTCACCAGTTGAGAGGGAAGGCAAATTCTGAGTCAAAGAAGTGCTAAGAAAACTACTGAGACAGAAAATATGTGATGTCCTGTAGCTGGTAGCTGTGGGCAAAAATTGATGGTATTTTGATTCCAAACTGCACTGAACACCTGGAACCTTATGTTAGCATTGAGAAAAAACAGATGCCAAGATAGGAAATGGTGTGACTTCAAGGAACTTTATATAATCATGTGTGAGAATAAAAGCAGGATTATATAAACATGCTCATGATGTTAGAGACTACTCATAAAATCAAATGTATAAATAAGTGACAGTTTTAAAAAACAGAAAAACAGTATACATGAACAAAATTCTATGCTGGACTGTAGAGTTTTAATTCTGATGTATTAATTTTTATGAAAAAATACATATTTAATTTCTTAATTAAGGATGAATTGGAGAATATGAACTAAACATCCAATAAACTATACCGACAATATGATACAGTGCTCTCTAATATTTAGAGTCAAAATTTCTGAGTTTTGTGCCAGGCTATTCCTCTTACTAGTTCCCTGGGGGGTTATGTGTAGTTAAGCCTAAAGAGATAGGTCAAAACCAGCAGGCTTATGAGTTATAGTTCTTGCTACCTCTGATGGGTAGGAGTATTGGCAGGGTGCTTCCAGAACTGGGCTTCTTCTCTAGGGAAACATTTCAGGGAATAACTGGTCATTGAGAAGCACATAACTTAATTGTCCAAACCTAAGCTGCAGGTACTCTGCAGGGTCAGTGAGCTAGTGTGAGATTGAAATATTAAAGAAAGCAAAAGAGCAGAGAAGGAGGGAGAGTAAGGTGGGAGTTAAGCTGACAAAGCAGGTACATTAGCAGTGTTTCTAGCCATAAGTCATATAATATCGTTCTTGACTCTAAAATATTCACTGAAGGATCTTAGAGAAGTGACCTATATAACCAGGTTAGGGAAAGTTTCTTTAGAAATGCTTGTCTTAAAACCTAAGGAAATCCATGTAAGTATTCTAAATCTGGGAGTTTGGCAAAACTTTTTCTAAAAGGGGCTGGATGGTAAATATTTTAGGTGTTGTGGTCTGTACTGTCTCTGTGGCAACTACTCAACCCTGCCATTGTAGCTCTAAAGCAGCCAGAGGCAATATGTAAATGAATGAATGTGGCCAAGTCCCAAGAAATTTTCTTGTATGGACACTGAAATTTGACTTTCCTATAATTTTCACATGATGTAAAATATTATTTTTCATTTGATTTTTTAACCATTTAAAAATGGAAATGCAATCTTAGCTTGTGGGCTGTATAAAATGAGGCAATAGTCCAGACGTAGTTTGTGAGTCAACCTGTTCTAAAGCCATAAGTCAGTCCAGACAGGCTCATTACAAATATGATGACAATAATGAAAGGACTATAATAACATAATTTCTAAAATGAATTGTAATTTACTAAGGGCTGTCAAGTGCTTCATTTCATCTTCACAATAATCCTATGTCATAAGTAGGTGTGGTAGGTTGCATAATGGCCTCAATTCTTCAACTCTCCCCTGTATCTATATCTTTTGCCATGACTTTGCAGATCCTTAGCACAAGGGTTTGGAGTATCTTTCCCTGCATCTTATTCTGAGTTCAGCCATGTGATTTGCTTTGGCCAGTGATACATTAGCAGCTGACACAAAGACTTGGAAAACACGTCAATGTTTCCACTTAGTGCCACCTCAGCATTTCCATGCGACCATGCTGGAAGAACCTGCTGGGGAGCAAAAGCATATAAGGCAGGCTTGAAGCAAACACAGTCCCACCCAAGGCTATCCAATTTGGACAACAGCAGGGCAACCACAGAAGCGTGAGCAAGCCCAGCCAAGATGAGCAGAGCCACCTTGGCAATCACAGCTGATGTCTGACACATGAGTAAGCGCAGTCAAGCTGGGCTGACTCCTGCTTATATGTGAGTTAAATAAGTGTTTATAACTGTGTGCCATTTAAATGCTGTGGTTGTCTGCTATGTGGCCTTATTGTGGAAATAGGTAACTGATATAGCAGAGTAAGTATTTTTGCCTATGTTTTACAAAGGATCAAACTTAGGTTCTGAAAGAATTTGTGACTTTTCCAGAGTCACACAATTAGTAATTGGAACAGCTAGAACAAGAACTCGAGTTCTCTAATTACAAATAAAAATTCAAAGAAACCCCAGAACTGAGAAGATGTAAAAGGCAAGCATTGTATTTAGTAGAATGTTCAGTGCAGTTGGAGTCAATTTAAAGATATCTAAGATTATTTTTTGGGTTTAAAAGTATTTTCAAAGCAAAGTATATAAACTTCATTTACTTAAACACACTTGAGTATAGAAGATAACTGTCTAATTCAATTATTCCCCCGAAGGAGACAATGAAAATGTGTTAGGAGTCTCAGAAATGAGGTGGGTGGCATCTTAAATATTGTGAAATGAGATCTTACTAAAGCTTTTCAGTCTTTCCAAAATGTTCTATTTAGACTGCAGAAATATAAATTTTATAATCAAATCTGCTACTCTTCTGTGCCCCAAAGTATTAGGACATGTTATCTCAAATAATATTTTCAGTACATGTTTTTGGCAAATTGCATTGTGTGAGGAATCAAAGTGCCAAAATAACATTGAAAACAGTCTACACATCTGCCTTTTTGACAGAACTCTGCCTCTCACAAAAGGATTTTCGATAGCTTTTTAAGTGGGCTAGGTTAAGGAAAGTTATCTGAAACACTTCAGATTACTTTTATATGAAAGTATATTGAGTGCTAATTTAAACTCATTTGAGCTTGACTTTGGATATAGTTTTATAGCTCCGTGTGAGATCACATAGCTATTTTAGAATGTGACAAGAACCTATAGTTTATGAGGTCATTAGCATTACAAGGACACCACAAGAAATGTCTGCCTTTTGGGATAATAATGGTTTATACTGAAGGATAAATAGCATTCTTATCAAAGAACTATAATTTTTGAAGAACTGGCACGTGTCAGACATAATGTTAGTCATCAAAGAGATGGATCTGTATCCCTTAAATTCCTGTTTTCAGATGAGAAACTGAGGCTTACAGAGATTCAGTGACCTTTAAACAGTGGTATCCTACCAGTAAATGGAGCCACGGTTCAAATCAAACTAGACTGCTCTAAAATTTGTGTTCTTGAGGTTACAGCATAAACTGGCCTGGATATTAGAATGTCAAAAGGCTTTTGAAAAGTTTTAACAGCTAATGATTTTTTCACTTATGGAGAAGCCCTTATAACTTAAAATATTTTACTGTAACAAGTAATTATGGTACTATAATAGTTGGTTAGAGTTTTATTACAAGACCAGGAATGTAATATATCCTGAAATCCAGGAGATCTAGAGATAAAAAAAGACTTAGAAAGTATCTTCCATTTTATAGACAAGAAAACTGAGACTCAAAGATGTCATCTGTTTAAAGATCACAAAACAACCACAAAAAATCAAAACCTAAAAATTCAGAAACCAATCCAGTGGCTATTCTATCTTTGAGGAAAATGCTTTTTATAGAATAGATGTCAAACACTTTATTGGACTTCAAATAAACTTAGGCCATTGATTTTTGGCTGAGATTTACTTTATATACTGACCAGCAACCATTTCAATAAAGGCTGTCACCAATCAGAACTTTAAAGAGAAGATTAATTTGGCACTAAATGAGATAATATCATAGAAAAAGACTGAAAGTGTGAAAATCCAGCTTTTTAGACCTAATTTAACCAGGTAGATACTCTGTTTTGAAATTTTTAGGATAATAAAAATAGAAGTGGAAAAAGAGTAAGGAATAATGAAATCCTTTAACTCCCTTTTAATACTAAGATTTGTTAAAGGAATACACATACACACACCCACTCACACAAACACACACAGACATTGAGGACATGATGGCATGTCCTCAAATGAAAAGATTAATAGTGTAATGTCAGATCTCTCCAAATTAATCTACAAATTTAATATAATTCCAATCAAAATCCTGAAAATACTTCTTTTTAACTGATAAAATAACATAAACTTTTTATAGTGTAATAGACTGAGAATAGATGAGAAAAATTTGTAAAGGAGCAGAAATACACAGAAAATTTACCTATAAGATATTTGGTGTTTATGATTATATAATAAATATGTATTATATTAAAGTGAACATTATTAAAATAAGGTCATTCTGCCTCAGGAAAAGATAGTTATGGAAACAGAATGAAAGTCCCAAAACAGATCCAAGCCCTTTTTATACTTAGTGTTCCGGAGAGATTGTACTTGAATTTAGTGATGGGAAAAATATTATCTTTGGGGAAAAAAATTAAAGTTAGGTCCACATTTTACCATACAGCAAAAATAAATTTCATTTGAATTATAAATTTCAATGTAAAAATGAAGTTATATAATGTGACCAAACATTTATTGCTATAATACTGAGTCACTGAAAATGGTTCAATTCACTAATATGTAATGATGTGGAAAGATATGCTCTGATTACAAACATAGCATGTTA
>PVKH010002294.1:0-27597 GCA_004027955.1 Chaetophractus vellerosus
GGCAACCTTTTTTAAGTGAAAAAGAAGGGGTCCAAAACAACATGCATATAGCTATTCGATGTTTGTAGCACTAAAGTAATGTGATTGTAAATATATATAACAAAATGTAAAAAATTGAATTTCTCTTCGGGGATTGAATTTTTTTGTGTGAGTATATTTCATTTATATTACTGACCTAGTCAATGTTCTTTTTACAATGAGTATATACTATTTTATTTTGTAGCAAAATGAAACTACAGTGTTTTTATACGGACGAATATTGCTCTTTGATTTATTGTTTCATAATTTTATAAACTAACTGAATCCTTCCTTAAAACTTTCTTCCAACCTAAAATTAATGTATGCATCATTAATTACCTAGTTTTCTTTACAGGAACATTTTTATAGTAGAAGTGATAATACATTTAAGAGAAAAAAAAACACTTATGATTCAAATATTAAGTACAGAACCCATTTCCAATTTTACCTGGACATGTTTCTGGTTTCTTTATTATTACGTTTGTTACAATTATTACCTACTAAAATCTAGAAAAATTTCACATGCAAATGCACACACACACACACTTAAAGTAGTCGTGTTATAGCTCATATTTTTTAGTGTGATTTGTTTTTGTGAATTGCTTTTCCATGAATTCAGTGTTTTAAATAATTTTGCTAAAGTCTTCTACTAATTATTTAATCTTATATTTCATCCATGGTATAAAAGAGCAGTAAGTTTTTTTACCTATCATCTTACAACTCAGTGCTGATTTTCAGCATTTCCTGTTTTAAAGCTGTTTTAACTATTAGATTCATAGAAAGTTTTTTGATACAAAAATAAAATAGGATGTGCTAGTAAAACATCAACCGTCATTTACAGAATGTCTTGTTTCAGGGCAATGTATCAATTTTTTTAAAACAATTTCAATAAAACAAAAGTTTACGATTTGTAAGTCAGATGGATAGAGTTATTCCTAACTATTAAAGAATGTCAATGATAGTCTAAAAGGATAGAAAGTCAGCAGACATACAATTTCATCTCTGTAGAAGAGCATGCCATCTGTACTCAAAGCTTGAAGCAAAAGTCATCAATTTGAATGTCTGCTTTCTCTAAGAACAGGAAGCAAATCATGGAGTACATGAAGCACCATGAGAACTATCAAGTAGTTAAGGTTTGGGGAATAGGATTGTCGTTTTTATCTGACTCTGATCTACACTGTTGCTTGTCTAACATTAACTATGGAAACCCTATGACAAGTCAAATATATAACATTGTTATAAGAAGAGCCAAATCATATGGCTCCTATTTTTGCTACAGAGAGAAACTCAGCATGGACTTCCATTTATAAAAACTCCTCTTTCCACATAACAAGAAATGGGGAAGGACACACAAAGAACTAAAACCTAAAACCTGGTTTCCATTCTTAACACCACATTAATGTAACCTTAGAAATGTATTCTTTTTTCAGCCCTGATTTTTGTGAATATTTATTTTGGATGACTCCATAAAGGTTAATTAGAAATCCCATTAATGTCTGAGGACTTCAAGTTTCTATGAGTGACACGGATGCAACCTAAGGAATTTCTGAAATAACTAGCCATGTCACTTCCAAAGGTGACTGTTTAATAACTTACCTCACAATGTAAACTTCTCCTCCACTATAATTTTGTCCTGTATTATCACCTCCATCCCCACTGATTTTTTTTTCCTCCTTACTTGCTCTTGACAATCTCTCAGTATCCTTCACCAAAATTGAGAATAGAATGTTTCTGGAAATTTGCTTCAAAACACATTATGAGGATTTGAAAAATAAATCTCTTCAAAATCTATAAAAATGTGGTCAGCTGTCTAATTGCTGTTGATTGCCAACTTTAAAATACTCGTTCATTAAATATAATCTATATCAAATATTAAATTTATTTTGTATTAAATTAACTGCATGGTAAAATATATAAAAATCTAAAATTTTATAAACAAATATATAGTAATTTCACTGATCCATAATTTCATGCTTTAAAAGCTTAAAAAGCATTAAATAGTGTGAATTGTTTTGTGGTAGCTGAAAGCCTAAAATTAAGCAAAAGTGAAATAAACGTTGATTGCTATAATGTAAACTCAGCAGGATCATGAATTTTTAAATTGGCAAAATGTGAATAAAATAAAGTAATTTCCTAAAACAAAAAGAACTCAGAGATCTTATTTTTTAAGACATTATGACCTAGAAACTCACCCAAATTTTAATCTTATTAAAAGAGTACAGGCCACTCTACCTGAACACCAATTGTTGCTGTATTTGAGCCCAGGTCCTGTGCCTCTCCTCATTCCTTCCAGTCTCTTCTTAAACAAGCTCATCTATTACTGTGATTTTTAAATACCACCTATATAGCAACATTTGACCAACTTGTGTTCCTCATTTAGACTTCTCTAAGATTTAATGGTGTGTATATTTATTGCATCCATCTGAGTACCTAATTATCCTAGAACACACCTAATTTCCTTGCCCTGTCTTGCAAGTTTCTTAAGCAAAATCAAAGATTCATTTTTGTTTATACTCAAACTTAATCTATAACCAAATACTATTCATTCTTCCCACAAAGAAAAATATTTTCTTCTTCACACTACACTGTCATTACCTTAAATGAAGACACCACCAAAAGTTTCTTTCTATAGTCTATTGCTTTGTAATTATTAGATAATATACATAATGCTAAAATTAAATTTTAAATGAAGCTTTGTGTTAAAACAATGTATATAGGGGATTTATCTTATTACCTACAGAAAAAAATAGTTCAGACCTACTAGATATTACTCTAGCATAAATATTTTCATGGATATAAGGTAAGAGAGAGGCAAAATACAAATGTGAATGTATTTGTATTGATTGGTATTTCACGTGTCTTTTAATTTACAGCACTAATTTTGTTTAAGGGCTAATCAAGGGGGTTTGAGAGAGAGAGAGAGAGAGAGAGAGAGAGAGAGATATTCTGTAACCATTTGAGCCCAAATTCATCTAACACATCCTGGTGCCTTCAAAGGGACCTAATGTGTACAAAATAAGTGTACTGAGAAAAGACGAAGGCATAATAATGCAAAAGTATGTTGATAAAATAGACACGCAGGCATTAAATGGATGCTGAATACCACCTAACTGGAAATGAAAAGGAGAATATCAATTTTTCTCCTTCCCACGATGATTCTCTGACTTTAAAAAACTGAGGATGTGGGTGTTAGTCAATGAGCTAGAGGAATCAGATGAGAGAAAGATGGCATAGTTCTTTTATTTTCTTTGGTCTTGCTCTTTTATTTTGGCCTGGAGCTTTGTTTACTCTGCATAAGAACGATTGATTCAGTAAAACTAAAGGTGTTGCCATGGGACCCAGTAAGAATCAGCAAGGACCTAAGTGTTTAGAACTCTAGGCTAGAATTTCAAGTACAAAGAGGTCCAACATGGATCACCATGTAGGAACTGAGCCAGGAATTCAGAGGATGCTTTTTTAAGAGAATAAAATTTGGACCCTGGGCTAAACCATCCTGGATTGAAATTCTGAAATTCTGAAAATGATGGGTATAATAACAGGACAGTGAGGGTCTAAGCAAATCACCTGGATTAATGGTTCTACATAAATTAATTTTCTGAAGAAATGGTTTCAACTTTAAGAACCAAAGTGTTTATATCTTAAATGTCTACTGCAATGAACATCCCCATATGAGTAAAAACATACCTCAGCAGTTTTCACAGTATTTTCTAGGTATTTCTGGGAATCTGTCACATAGTATCCTTTTCCACAAAGAAGTCTGCAGTCACGTTGTAGCATTCCAATCTTCCTTTATCTTTCAGTGTAGCAAGCTTCTTAGAGAAAACTCAGTGTTTCCACTCTCTTGTACAAGCTCACCAAGTGTTCATGATCATGGGTGCTGTTACTCAAAGGGGTGCTGATGCAAAGTACCAGAAATCTGTTGACTTTTATAAAGGGTATTTATTTCAGCTAACAGCTTACAGTCCCAAGGCTATGGAAAGTCAAACTCAAGTTACCGTAAGAGGTACTTTTTCACCAAAGTCAGCTGCCACGTGTTGAAGCAAGATGGTGGGCAATCTCCGACTAGTCTCTCCTTCCTTCTTTCTTCTTCTTAAGGCTCCATGCTCCCAGCTTCTTCCAATCTTAGCTGTAGGATGGCATATCAGTCTTTCTTTCTAGACCTTCTGCACTGCTCAGCTGCTCTGTTCTCTTCAGCTGCAAACCATCAGTCAAATGGCTCATCTCTCTTCCTGAGTTTCAGGATCAAAGTTCTCTCCTATTCCGTATCTATGGAGCTCTCTCCCGTCGTGTGTCTTCTGTGAGTTTCCATTTATATCACCCTACCAAGGGGATGGGGCCTCATCCCTGAGTCACACCCTACTGACATGGTCAAATAAAAACTCTAATCTTAACATAATTTAATCAAAGACATCTCAGATGAATCTAATGCAATCAAAGGGGCTCACACCCAGAGGAACAGACTACTATATAATATAATTCTTCTCTTTTTGAGGATTTTATAATTTCAAACTGCCACAGGTGCTATCTTCTGAGTTCCCAGAATGTTCAAACTTAGCTGCTACCAACTATGAAAAAGTGGTCTTATCCCTTTCTCCGTGCTATAGTTTTCTTCCTGGCTCTGAAACAGTTATGCCTCTATTCAAAATATGAGAATATCTCCTCAACACTTCCATCTTTTTCTAGCATAATGACTGGGGTAATATCCAGTCAGAATGAGACATTTCCACAATTATATACTTTCCTTATGTTTCTAGAACTTTCTAGGTAAAAACTTCTCTTTTAAATTTTTCTACATGCACAAGAGAAATTCTGATCCTTATATGTGGCAGCAATCGGATTTTTAGGGTGTGCTGTTAGAATGCGCGTGTGTGTGTGTGTGTGTGTGTGTGCGCGCTTGTAAGGGGGTGGAGAGGTAGAAAGTGGATGCTGGACACTAACAAGACCAAAGTAAAAATCACCAAAATAAATTATCCTTAGAAATGCATTGAATTATTTTTATGTTCCTTTTGTGTTACAGCTTAGTCTATAAAACTATATATTGATATATTCTGTATGCTTTTTGGAGGGTATATTACATCACTATAGGTTTTCCATAATAAAAAGTTATTATTGTGCCTATATTTAGCAGCTTGCTCACTTCTGAATTACAACCTTTAATTTCCTGTAGTACTGGAAACCATCTAAGCAAGCATATGATAACTGTGTGAAAACAGGTTAGGAGTGAATAGACTAAATATAGAGGTTTTATTTAACAGCTGCTAAGATTACTTTATGCTTCTTTTCTTTTCATTAACAATCTTCTAGATAGCTGAAATTGTCAAATGTGGGACTGTGTGCAAAGTGAAGTGTTGTAATATGGTTTACTATATTTATTACGTGGCATACTTTTTGAACACTGAGATACAGGTACAAACTGCAATAAATTAATAATATTTTTCAAATTACATCATTAATTCATGTTGACTCAAGGAAATACTGTTCACATTCAGTCAAAATTTATACTTAATATCTACGAAATGATTTTATTTTTATCTTTCTACAGATAAATGATTTAATCAATCCTAAACTGATTAATCTATCACCTAGATATGCATCTCCTCAGATAGATAGAGACCTATGTTTATACCATCAAACTGAAAAAAATGCATGTTCTACTGTCATATTCCACAAAGTACTTGAAGTTTTGCCATGACGCTTGGACTCTTCTGGTGAAATAGTTTTCAGATCCTCTCTCTGTCGCTCAGCTCTGTGTCTCTGTGTCTCTCTCTATGTCTGAAATTGCCCTTTATTTCCCCTAACTCACTATTTCCCAAAACTTTTTTTACTATGTTGACTGCTTTTGGTAAAAACCATTCTTTTCACAGGGTTCTCAAGGAGACTTTTATATACAAAATCCAGCTCTCCTTTTACACACCTTCCCTCAGAGGGGAAGCATAGGGCTGAAAAATTGCTTAAATGGATGTGAAGATTTCAAGGATTAATATTTTTTTTGTTACATATCCCCCCCCCCTTTCTGCTTGCTCTTGCTGTGTGTTCATTTTTTCTGTGTTCTTCTGTGTCTGCTTCTTGTCTCTCCCCATTTTTGCGGCTACACGCCAAGTCGGCCCTCCGCACAGGCGGCTCATCCCACTCATGGGTGGCTCCAATCCGTTTCGCGGGCGGCTCAGCTCCGTGTTTCACAGACGGTACAGCTCCATGTTTTGCGGGCTGCTCAGCTCTGTGATTCACGGGGGGCTCAGCTCTGTGTTTCGCTGGTGACTTGCCCTGCCCGTGGTGGCTCCACCCTGCCCGTGGCGGCATTTTGCCTTGCCCATGGCGGCTTGCCTTTCTCAAAGCTGTCTGCCTGCTCTGAGAGGTTCCTGGGAACTGAACCCGGGGCCTCCCATGTGGTGTACCAGTGCCCTATCCACTGGGCTATACAGCCAGCCCAAGGATTAATAATTTTTTAAACACAATTTCAAAATATTATTCCTCAACAATTGGACATTGAACAATGGTTTTCTAATATTCAGTTGACTTTCAGCTTTTAAAATTTCTCAAAACATTATTTCTAATAAATATTTTTAAAAATCACTGAGTAATTTTGGACAATACTAAAGCATGACATTAGGATGGATTTCATTTTAGGGCTGGTATTCAGAAACTCCAATGCCTAAACTTTAACTGAACAAAATATTCTTGATTTTGAAACCAATAATTGTCAGTAAAAACACGAAGTATCTATATATCTTTTTTATCTATATCTATCTATCTACCATCTATCTTTTCTATAAGTTTATAATCTTAAACATTACTATGCTCTTTGCTGAATATTAAACTTCACAAAATTAGAGAAAATATATTTGAGCAATTAGTTTCAAATTTAATAGATTTTCTGACAAAGAATTAACTTTTCAAAGCTAATAACATTTGGGTTCTAGGTAATCTATTTTAAAAAGGCAAGGTATAAGGGTTAGAGATATAAATTTTTATTATTTTCTTCCTGGCTCTGAAACAGTTATGCCTCTATTCAAAATATGAGAATATCTCCTCAAAACTTCCATCTTTTTCTAGCATAATAACAGGGGTAATATCCAGTCAGAATGAGACATTTCCACAATTATATATTAGGGTGGTTGGGAAGAAATAATTGCTCATTGATAAAATAAATATTACTTAAAAGAGTCACATTTAAAAACAGCGTGAATATATTTTCCTTTGCCAAGAAATATTTTTTGAACAGTTAAGATAGAGGGTATAATTTTGCAAAATTTCTTTAATACTTTCTGTTCCTTTGCTTTCTGTTTCAATGTAAAAACAGAATAAGATATTTATATACTGTCTTCTCCTAACTCTAAAATAGTATAGGGAAATTATAGTGACCATGATATTGTCACCTATGAAATTTCAATGGCTCCCGGATAAAGCACAACACTTAAGGCAAGTTTCAGTTCTACATATGATTTCTATTGTACTATCTCCTTTATATGCATGCAGGCTTTCTATAAGCATATATTAAGAAAATAGTTAGATATTTAAAATACTTTTACAACATATTAAAAGCAATGGAGTGCTATTAAAAGGAGCATAGCTAAAATATTTTAAATATTGTAGCGAGTTAGTTGAGAAGTCTTTAATCAGAGAAGTATGCTTGAAACATTTTATTTTATTCTACTCACTGCATTTATTCATGTTCTGTCAAATCTCCCTGTTTTAATTTCTAAGCTATTCCTTGAGCAGATTCCAAAATTCTCTGAAGACTTCAAGGTTTTTAAAGGTAAATCCAGTTAAGTATAAATATTTTTTTTTCTTGTCCAATTCCAGGCAACAGTTCAGGTTTAACACTCCATCCAAAGAACATATCCTTATCCTTTCTTCTCTAATTATGTTCTCTGGTGGCAAGAGATTCACAGCAAATCTCTTACTTCAGCAGAGGTCTAACTAACAAAGACTGTCAGTCTCTTCTATTTTAGGGAACACACACTCTTACGCATATGCCAACACTTGACTAATGGGAGAGAAAACCACACTGCTCCCCAAAGTTTGCAAATTGCATCCCTCACAATTTGACCACACTGAAGGTGTACTTGTGTCTCCCTTTCTTTCTTCCACATTTCCCTCCATCTTTCTCTTGTTCCTGGCATTTTTATATTTTGGGAATTTGGGGGAGTGCATCATGGCCACCTTTGTCCTAAGTAAATCTCCTATTTGCAGTTAATGCTGATTCTTGCTTATTAATGTGGGTTAGTTTTGCCATATTTTTGTCCTCAATTCTATGTCAATGGGAAAAGCCTCACTCAACACCCTGTTTCCTTATAGAGATCAATATGTATTCTGGCTTTGACTTTGTTCTAATCTAATTTGAATTTGTATTATAACTTTCTATATTCCTTATAGCCCAATTAGCAGTAATATACTGAGCCTTTGTTTTATTTTTTTACAAAGTTTGTATTTCTTGTGACCATAAATAAATAATGTATTGCTTATGAATGCATTATTACCATTGTCACTGAATTCTAGATGATCAGGTTGAATTTATAATGCATAATTTAATATCCTGGAATTCTTCCTTCCTTCTCCTTATAATTATTATTACAGTACATAAATTGTTTAGCCTTCCACTCCTAAACTATATTTAACATCCACATAGATTATTTTAGAAATTTTTGTATAATAATTTCTCTCTACTATGCAAGGAGATATCTTTAATTTTGAATTGGCTGAGTATAAATTATATGACAACTAGTTTCCAGAAATAATACATACAGTTTATTTCTGTGTTGGGTAATTTTCTCTTGTTGTATTTAATATTCACTTACAGGTTATTTTTCAGGCCACAATTTAGGGACTTAAAACTATGTATTCCATAGGAACTGATTTAGAAAGGGAGAACCACATATTTCCCAGTTATTTTTTTCCTTTTGGACCAATAATGTAAATAAGCTTTTCCCATTCAGTGATTTTGTATTTTAATGAGTCCCTTCTTGCATTTTTTTCAAAGAAATCCTTTGAGTGTCAAGTCTCTTTGATAATAATTCCTTAATGATCACACTGCATTGTAGAATTTTCTATGTATAATACACTTAAATAATACCATATTTACAATTTCAAACAGACTTCCATAACTATAGAAAGGGGAAGTAAAATTATAGATAAATACAATAAATAAAAACAGGTAACTTGGAAAGAGAGGATAAATCAAGTATTTAGTCACCAGTACTTAGGGAATCGTTACATTTACCTTTGCTTCAATAATATCTCCTATCTTAATAATAATACAAGCAGTTATAATATGACTTCCTTGGCTCTCAGCACTTCTTGGAAATTAATTCATTTGTTCTTCTCAATAACCCTGTGAAATAAATATTATCAACTCCCTTTTACAAATGAGGAAACTCAGGTATAAACATGTCCAAGGTCACATAAGAAAAGAGAGAGTTGAGATGAATACTCCGACATCCATATCCTTAGCCATTGCCCCACACTATTGCACCATGAGGTGCTTTATTCTATACGTACTTCTATTAATTTTATAATTATTTCTTGGCATGTGAAAAATGCATTCTTGAGTTTGAAGTTACATTATTAGTTCAGCCACAATTCTTCAACAAGTAAACTCTATTGATGTCTCAGACATAATAGAACACACTGATGAAGCTGAATAGATTTTCAAACAAACACATGCAATTGGGAGGAACTTTTAATGTCTTACTATGGCTTACCTGGTATTTAAAATTGTTAAGGAAACAATGTGTTCCAATTTAATGTAATAAAATGCATCAAATTGGTGCTAAACAGCAGTGAACCATCCATTGTTTGCATTCAGTTTATGGTTGCCTTCAAGAATTCATTACAACCCTTATCTTTTGTTTTTATTATTGTATTTTATTTTATTGTTCACTAGAGTGAGAATAGAGTGGAGCTAATGACAAAGCCAGGAAAATTATAACCTTTACTTATTAATTTACTTATTTGTTTATTTTCTGGGGAAAAGAAAGTACTCCCATTTGTAACTTTTTGTTGCTTATAATGCACTCAGTCATTTTATCTTGAAACGTGCTAAATCCTAACACAAGACGGCCCTCTGCTACCAATCAGGTAGTGGATTTTACATGTGATATTCTTCTAGGCTCTACAGCAATTATTTTAACTTTTTCTTCCACTACTAACATTAAACCAATGCTTTTACACTTATATTTCATAGCAATTTAACAAAGGAAGGAAATAATTATAAAAATATTTTTCAATTCAGACTTCCTATTCCCCAGCTTTAACTATAGGTTAATGCCTTAACTATATGTTTGTTTGGTAGATATGGACAAAGAAATAAACCAATATCAGCAGAATATCATAGTGAGTGTTGCAGGCAGACTTGACCAATAAATAAAAATAAACTCTGAGTAAAATCTTCTACATTTTTTCATGAATGTATCTCATTCATGATACACAATAAAGCCAGTGAAACATACTGATCACTTTGGGTAAGGCTTTCTTAAATTTTGAACTTTTGGCTTTGTGGGATATTTTCTAAAATACTTAAAATAGAAACTAAGGCTGGTATGTGCTTGAAGTGCCATTTAAGAAAGGATTTTTGAAAACCATTAATAGCTCTAAATGTGGTTAAAAGGGAGTGTGTAATCATAATAAACAGGCATTGGTGAATGTTTAGTTCATGATTAAGAATTTTAAACTCTGTCCTTGGGAGTCTCACAATAACATCTCATTTTTTTCATACTCCTACGTTTTGCTCCTTGAGCTCTTTTCTGTAAACACCAATCACTTGAAAATGAATGTTCAGAAGATTAGCCATTTCAAGATTAATATGCCCTTCCTTACTAAATTATGCTAATATAGGAGATTCAAAGGGTTGTATTTTTTATCTTTTGCTTCTTTCCATTTGAGGCAAATGTCACAATTAAATACTGAAATATTATTGTATGTATATTTTATGCATAGTGAAAACGTTAAAAATCATGATTCAGTTGGATTTTTTCGTATACTACAAGATTGCTTCTAAAAATCACATAAGACTCACTCACCTTCATGACAGATTTATTAAAGACGTATGCTATATTAAATCCTTGGAATTTATATTGTACGTTAAAGGTAAATTAAAACTATAAATTAAATGTGTGCACAGATGAGCCCGATCTTAGCAAGCAGTAATCAGGTGCTATTTAATTTTGCTGTTCTAGATAGATTCATCAGGACCCGCGTAGTCTCTTTAGTAATTTCCAGTATCCCCATATGTCTGACATTTGCTTTATAAGCTTGCCTTATAATCATAAGGCAAGACACACTTTTTCATTTTTTAAAAAAAGGACGGTGTTACCTTCCCCATATTTTAATCTTGAAAACATTAAAATAGTCTTTATCATCATTCTTCATTTAATGAAATATTTTGCTGTCCTTTATAATGACTTATTTGGGAAGTCAAATAACTTCAAGGAAAAGTTCATATAGTTCAGGAAATGTGGTCTACTCCCTAAATACTTAACGAGTGAATAGAGTTCTGCTGTGAGAGTGTGCAGGTAATTTTTAAATATATAGATTTTTGTTCAAAAAGTGAGGTATCTAGATAGATGATCATGTTCTAGGGAAATATTTTTGAGGAACTTATGGTTTGAAAATATTTAAAAACTTTATCACCCAAAGAATAAAATGCATGTTTATGCACAATATTTGATATAGGTGTGTTTTAATGTTTGATATATTTTCTAAATAAATTTTATATTACATAACTTAAGTCATCTCTTTAGATTTATGTAATTGGTAAAAAACAATTCTCTAATCATTCGATTATTTCGGATTAATCATTATTATATGAATTTTAGTGAGAAAGAATGATTGAGTTTTTACAATTATTTTGTCTGTTAATTCTATTCTGAGTTACAGTGTGAAATAATGGTCTATAATTTTTCTCTGTGATAAAGGGTTAATTTAGTTTGCGGCTAACAGGCAAAGAACTGTGAGTTTACTTAATAGTTTGAAAGTAGCACAATGTCACCTTATAATAGGATTCAAGAAATATTGAGAATTTACCAGCTTTAATAAGTGTGAAGCTTAAATTATCGTTTCAGAGAATGTTCTGAATTCCAATTTTGATCATAAATGGGTTTGTATCAAACATGTGGAAAAGTTAGAATAACCATAACTAAATATATTTGGGAATGTATGACACAAATAAACAAACATCAAAGCAAATATATTTTAATTCTTGATATAGTCAATGTTGAATGTTGATAAGTGAAATGCAAACTCTTTATCCACCTTTTAAATATTGCATGCAAAATTTAACGTGTACGTGCTACAAATTAGGTCTCAAGATGCAATGCACATAAGCTAATGCCTAATCTGAAAGCAAACATTTTATTAGTGATCTTTTCTGATTATGTACAAGTGGAATACAATCAAGGCTTTTTTTGTACTTTATTTTCATTCCAATTGATGAGTGATAATATAATTTAAGTATTTGGAACAGTATGATTTCAAAGTTGTAAAAAACCTATGAACACTCACGTCTAGCCTGTAAAGTTACAACTTTACAGCTGAAGGAGTGGGGAAAAAGTTAAATTTTTTTGCCTATGTCGAGCTTGCTAGCTAATGAGAGTTTTGAGAGAATACTCCAAGGTACTTTATTTCCATGCCAGTGCATTTTTCTCTACAGGATACAGTCCTTCTTTTTTAACTCACATTAATATATCATTAAGGGATGTTTCACATTGATACTATTATTCCCTTAATAGTATCCTCTATACTTTAGAGCCATCATGCTTTTTGAATAGCCTGGGAAAATAATGATCAGATTCCTGTCTTTGTCTGAGGAGACATTTGGCCCACATTCCATCTGATGTGAGGCTTTCTACCTTCTACCAAAATCTAACCAACAAGAGAAAATGAATTTCTTTGTCCCATAAATTCAGTTAATCGAAGCAAAAAGGCCTAGGATAAGAAGGAAAACCAAATGTTTAGGAAGTTAACATTTGGTCAGGATTTAAAGATTCTTTGTTAAGAATGATGTTTAAGTATGAAAATGAGGAATACTTCAGCATACAGATTGCCTTGGGGAAGGAGAAAAGGAAAGAGAGGATGAAGCGGTTCTGTCACCAAGTTCTTCTATTTTTCTTACCTCACTCCTTCCCTCTTCCTTCCTTTCTTTCTCTTCCTTCTTTTCTCTCTTCCTTGCTTTAAAATAATAATATGAAGCACGTAGAGGTAGTATATACTTAGGTAACTTTAATTATTTACATGTTTTTATAGAAAGCATGAGTAAAGGTAGCATGATTACAATAAACAATTAAAATTAATCAGTGACTACTGAAATTGATGGAGTAATGAAACTATATTTATATAATTTCAGGAGAGAAACTCTGATGACATAACCTTAAATATGTACTTTAACTTAAGTTTACATTCTGAACCCTAAAGCTACCAAGTGAAATATCTTAAGATATTCCTCTTATAATTATTTAAATAGATAGTAAACATCCCCAATGTTGTATCAAGGGGGATCAACTTGGGAGAGACTTGCAGTCCCTTAAACAGACTAAATTTTTCTCTAAACTTAAAAAGTTTAAGACCAGAATTTCTGCAAATGACTGGGTTCTTTGCATTACAAATGTTCCCGAAATAAACATCTTAACTCTAAAGGAATTTAGCAGAGATGTTAAAAGTTTACAAAACTATGTTATCATAATGTGGCAGTCGGGTTATTAGTGGGAAAGTCTTCTGGAAATATTCATGTTATCAAATTTTTCAAAAAATTTTCTTCAGATCCTTAAAATTGATAGCTATATCATTGGGTGAGGATTTTTTCTCTGATTTGTCAATCCTTTTACTCACTCTATCCAAAGATAAAAAGAAACTATCTGAATTCCTAGATAATGGCTATACAGTGCCATTAGGAAAGTATTATTAAAATGTAACAGATTCATCCACACTGAAGACAAACCCTGTAACATAAGTAATCCCAGGGAGTTTCTTACCCAGGGTAGTCATATCCATCATTCAGCTCATGCTCTGAACTATCATATTGAGTTAGTCACATTAAATGTAGTTGTCAGAAACAATAAAGTAAAAATAAAGTAGGGCTTCATCTTCTCTCTTAACGTCTGTATCTCCTTATTCTTTTCTTCCTCTTTTCTTTTTTCAAACTACCTTCCAACTCTAAATGCTTTGATTTTTACTCCTTAATTAAGAAATAAATGACCAAGTATTTAAAGAGCCTCTACTGTGTGATGCAGAATGGGAAAATGAAAATAGCTTTTACAAACATCTCACTCTTTTTGAACCTTTAGAGCAGCTCCATGTACTGCCTAGTTATCCAACATTTCAAATGAGACATGTGAAGTTTAGAGAAATAAAGAGTGTTGATCAAAGTCAAACATTGTAATTTCTAGAACAGGGTTTGGACCCAGAACTTTTGACTGTAAATCTATTAAACCATAGGCACCTTTCTTAACTCAAGGGCTTTTGTTTGTATATTTTCAATTTCTACATAGCAATGTGAGACCAGGGCACTAGGTACTTTAATTTCTTTCTTTAGTTTTCTTAAGTATTTGCCCTGACTTGATAATTAATGTATCTTCAAGATAAAATCTTTGACATATGAGCATATATGTTTATCAAGAATGCTTATAGCATACACAGCATTCATTTATCAGTCTTGATAAGAAAACACAGTTCAGGGCTTCTTTCTGCTACCCTTCTAGTTTTACTGTTAAATGTTTCTGAGCATTTATCAGAATGTCATCAGATGAGTCATATGAACTGTCTGCATGGTGGGGTAAGTATTGATATCCAAATTCATTATATAGTAGATGGCCCAAAATTTCAGATACACAGTAAGAGTGAATTTTTTTTTCTAGTCTTTCTCTTGATACCCACTTCCCTTTAACCTAGCTACTCAAACACTTTAGGCTCCCAAGTTTTGAACTATATGCTATCCTGAATAAGACCATTAGAATTACATACTATTAAAACACTTTACTGAATCCTATTCAAGACATGTATTTATGCTAAAAAATATATGAGTTTTGGAATCTGAATTCTTGTTTTCTCTATATTTGTTAGTTGCCCTTAGGTAAATAATTTTAACTCTTTGATTTTTATTATATTAATCCTGTATACCAGGATAGTAATTATTGTCTGAAAAGGAAAGATTTTATTAGAAGAATTCAAATAAAGACCAGAATTTCTGCCATATAGATGATATTCCTCAATGGCAAGATTAAATATTGTCTCTCTGTAATGACCTGTGCCTGCCTTTGTAGCTCTAATAATTAAATCAGGTAATATTAATTGGCTTTTCATTTGCCCATTGGTAAATGATAAACTCTTTTGCAAGAAATTTTGTCTGTCTTATTCAACCATGTATCCTCTACCTTCCAGTAGATGCCTGTCATACTGTAAAATTTCAATAAACATTTATTAAATAAATACAAATTTTGATGCATACACACTTCTCTATATATCCTACAGCCACTACAAAATTGGCAATAGCAGACTCACAAGTTCAAGAATGAGTATAATGCAATAATTTAAAGGGATAAAAATAATTTTTATGTTACTGCATTAAAGCAGTTGAAATCAATTATAAATAAAGGTATTCCAGTAAAATGTTGAGATAATATATTAAAATTCACTTTCCAACAATTACAGTTACTTTTGCTTCATAATTATCTTCATTTAAAATATCTGAAGAGATTAGAGTATACTAATGTTAAGAAACAGCTAAGAAATAGCAGAATTGAGATTTGAACTGTGGCTATATGGTACAAAATTTTCTTTATACTCTGCACACTAAATTATGTTCCTGCCTGCCATATTGAATTGGATCTATTGAAGTGACAGCTTGAATTCATATATTCACTGCAAAACATAAATGGTTTCCTTAGCTCCCAGATCGAAGATAATTAGTGAACACTACTGAAGCAAAATCTATAACTATAAATTTAGGTTTTAACTCTATATGATACCAAGGATTATGGGATGTGAAATCTTTTACTGAAGCATGTTTTTTTCTAATTAGGTATTTTACCAGAGAAATCATTGCCTGGTTGTTTCCTACATATCTGTAGTATAAACCCTGTAAACTCTAAGTCAAAACATAATAGATGTTCACAGAGCAGAAATTAATAAAGAGTAACTAGATTTAGACTTCTAATACAAGTTTCAAAAACATAATTATGATGAGTTCTGGCCTATAAAACAGTACAAATAAGTATAACTTTGGTGATGTGTGGTTGTTTATTATAGTAGTACAGTCAGTAATAGTAATAATATTAAGAGAAAAAGTAAAGTAGAAGCAGCATCATTTAAATTACAGTGTTTGCAAGGGTCCAGATTAATATACTTTCATTACATCTGGAATTTATTTAATATATTTCAATACTTCAATTACAAAAATGTCATTTATACAGCACTTTCATTCAGTTCATGAAATTTTGGTGTGTGATATATGAGAATCATGACCACGTGCTAGGTGCAGACATTTTTTTACAAATACTATGTTTTCTCTTTTTCAGCTGTAGTACAATCTGTCAGTGGATACATAATTATGAGATTATCATTTAATTGCATTATACTAAATATTATATGGATGCAGAAAATCAGAATCAGAAAATACATATAAAGTGGTGGAAGAGGCAATAATAGGAAAAGTGGTCTGGATTGTGAATTAAAAGAACTAGTATCTAGTTCAGGTGTTGCCATCATCCTACTATGAACTCTTCAGCAAATAGCTTCACACTTGATCAAGTGCCTTTAAGTGCTAAATATTCCTTAGGAGGCTTCATTTTATATAAAACGTACTCTGGCTGCATCCATGAATATGAATATCTGTTTGAGTGAAAAATAAAGCCTTATCAGTACTACATAAAAAGCGCATAACATCAAGGAACTGTATCATTGTATTTTACCCCCTGCGAGTTAATGCATTCGACACGCAAATCACAATACAATTTTCTAAGATCCCAGAGCGGGGTTGGGGGGAGTTGGGGGGGGGGAAGTATAATTGTCTGAAACATGACGAAAAATAAAAAAGACAACACATGAATTCAGATACCTTCCGGAGAAAGATAATATGTTCTATTTTTTAACTGCAAACAAGATAGAAATTAATAATGCAAATAAAATATGAGTGACATTATAAAGTGGGATTTTATTATATAAAACCAGATTACCCTGGAAAATGTTGACAATGTTGACACTTCTGCTTTTGCCTTTAAAATTTTTTTTAAAGATAATTAGATTACATAAATGTTACCTAAAATATATAGGGGATTCCCATGTGCCCAGCTCCCTACCCCTCCCACTCTTTCCCAGGTTAACAACATCCTTCATTAGTGTGGTGCATTTGTTACAACATGGGGCAGTACTGATAGGAGCAGAAGTGCTAAAGCACTTCCACTGAGGCAAGCAAAGTGGTAGAGTAAAATTGTAAAGCTTTCCCCATCATAAATTAATTCCCTTTCTCTGACAGCGTATAGATCAGCCTGTACCTTATTGCAGAGGTTGTTCTAGATATTGAAACAAAATATACTTCTTTTAAATGTATATCCCCAGCTTCTAAATTGCATTTAGAAACCCACCATCAACCTGATTTTTGTGTTATATTTGTATACAAGCAATGGGGGGAAATGAATGTAGTGTTAGAAGTATTCATAAACACATTCAGTTCATAAGGAAACAGTTTATCTTTCTAGAAGGTATTTACAAAAAACAAGTACCGAATGTAGTTAACCCTATAACAATAACATAAATGAACTATAGAATTCACATAGAACCTGAGATGTATCTAATAAATAAATGTCATACATTCTAGAAACTTCAGCACAAATATATCCTCTTCTAAATAGATATTTTCATGTTTTTCTCTACTAATATTGCTAGAATTATCAGGACACACAACTATTACAAGGGAGCCAGGTGATGTTGAAGTGTAGAATTCAGGAAACACTTTTATAACTTATCAATCAGCCAACATACATACCACCTGCTGTTTAAGAAAGTTGGCCCTGGGGATTTATGAACCATTAAACCTTGAGGAAAAAAAAGGGAGTATCTAAAGAAATGTGCTTTTACACCCGTATGCTCTTTCTGGGTGAATTCAGCTCTGCAGATTAGCATGTAGTCATAAATCAAGACTAAAATAAATCCAAGTCAAGGGGAAGAGATCTCAAACAGGGAACATCAGAGAAAAGTAAAGAAAAACCCAGGTCTCTTTTTTCCATTGTTTTCCTATTAGCTTTTCAATGAATCTGGGTTAGATGGGAATTTCTTTTATTTTAAGATTCACAACTAGATTATTTTTTCATTATTAAATAGGAAATACTGGGTAATATAAAATAAAATGGCCTCAAGATGGAGTGAAGAAGCCAATAGTATCTGTGAAGATTTTTTGAATTGGAAAAATTTATCTATTCTAAAATTATTCATAGATGGTATAAGCATTTAGCCTGGCTAAATTAATTGCATCTCAACAGGTAGTACAATTCTTTCTATTTAGGGAATGTTTAATAACACCAAATTAAACTTTAATTATCTTTGATTTCAAACAAAACTAAATGTTAAATTATTCATGAAAATTTAGATTACCTATGAAGGGTCTTTGCACTATACTATGTATTTACCCTAGATGAGCACAAATCACACAAAGACACAGAAACACATGTGTTATAAATGTTTATGTATGTTTATGCATATATATATGTGTGTGTATGTGTGTATAGTTTTATAAGTATAAATTTAAAAAAAATTGGTTTGGATATCAAGATTGATGATATTACATACCCATCATGAGGATATGAAAAGTTACATAACTCATATAATGGTTTGTGATAAAGGAGACTGGCTTGGATTTCTATAATGGTAAGGGTTTGAAGTTGTGTAAGGATTTCCCACCTAACACCTGGATTTGTGTGGTTTGTGTGACACTAAAGAAAGCAGCTCACGGCTTTCTATCAGATTGCACAAATGTGGGGCAGAATGAAAAGAGCTGGGCTTAAAAGTTTTCAGCAATTAGATATGAAACGTAGTCAAGACTATTAAAATCATTTTCAAGAGACTGGCAAGGGGCCGGCTGTATAGCCCAGTGGATAGGGTGCCAGTACACCACGTGGGAGGCCCTGGGTTCGGTTCCCGGGGACCTCTCCGAGCGGGCAGACCGCCTGAGAAGGCAAAGCCACCATGGGTGGGGCAGAGCCGCCATAGGCAGGGCAAAAAGCCGCCACAGGCAGGGCAAAGCCACCACGGGCAGAGTGAGCCGCCTGTGAACGGAGCAAAAGCCGCCTGCAAACGGAGCAAAAAGCCACCTGGGAACGGAAGCAGACCCGCCCACAAGCAGGGCAGAGCCACCTGCGCAGTGACCTGACTTGGCGCGTCGCCGCAGCGGGGGGAGACAGAGCAGACACAGAAGAACGCAGAGAAATGAACACAGCAAGAGCAAGCAGAAAGGGGGGGATATGTAACCAAAAAAAAAAAAAAAAGAGAGAGAGAGAGAGACTGGCAAAGCATATGAAGGAAAATACCTCACATGGAAACATGTAATATTATCTGAAAAGTGTGGCTGGAAGTCGCTTAATAACAATGACATTGCATATATTTTAGACAAATTAATATCATTATGTGGTCATGTGCCTGTTGCCACGCATACTCTTGGATCTTTTCCAGTCTTCAACTTTCTCAATAAAGACTTGAACCATATTATTTGGTTCAAGGGATAAACTTCCAGTCTTTCCACTTTGCCCACTACATTTGTTTGCTCTTAGAGGAGATGGTGAAACACATGATCTCTTTTTGTATTACTTTCAAATAGGAGACAAGAGTCCCAACTCCAGTGTTCATATTCTGTCAATTTAGTCAAGCTTGTTAATCCCCAGAGGTTGATAAAAATACTTTGCAGGGAGAGAGGGAGAGGTTTATTTGTAATGATTGCCAATTTACTGCTTTGTAAATACTACCATTGTGGCTAGTTTCAAGCTGCCATTTTATAACAACAGACTTGTAAAACTCGCAAATATTTAACAACTAGTTCTCAGAGCCTGTAAGAGACAGTTCAAGTACACCACTCCATCAGATAATCCCTAAATTATAGAAGTGAGAAATAATAAATAATGATAATAATACCAAAGTCAAAACTTATTAGAGATTAAATGGGTTGTTTATCAGTTGTTTATCCAATCCTCTATGAAAGGACATCTTGATATGATTGCTTCAATGTTTTGGCAATTTTGAATAAAGCTACTGTATAAACATTTGCATGTAGAGTATAGTGTGGATAAAATTTTTCAAAACTATTGGATAAATAAGAAGTAGTCAATTGCTGGATCATATGGTAAAACTATGTTTAGCATTATAAGAAACTGCCAAGCTCTAATCCAAACTGGCAGTGCCAGTTTGTATGCCAACCAGCAATGAATAAGAATTCCTGTTGCTCCACACCCTTGCAAACAACTGCTATTTTGGATTTTAGCCATTCTAATAGTTGTAGTTGTATCACACTGTTGTTTTAATTTTCATTTCCTGTGTTGGTTACGATAATGTGTCAAAAAGGCCAGGTTATTGTGCCCAGTTATTTGGTCAATTGGGATAATTGTAATATGAGGACATTTATGGACTTTAGTCATCAGTGAGTATATTGCATAGATGCCTGATTATATCTACTATCAACCAGTCAGAAATGAGTTTTATCCACATCAGTTGAATGCCTTAAAGGGGCAAAGGATTTCAGCATTCAGAGAGAATTTTCCAGCTTGACTTCGAACCGTCATCAGAGACCCTGTTTTGCAGCCTGCCTGTGGAATTTGGACATGTGCATCCCCCCAGTCACGTGAGAGAATTTTATAAAATCTCATACTATCTACAGATACCTCCTGTTCATTCTGTTTCCCTAGAGAACACTAATACATTTCCTTGATGAAAAATTGACGATGAGCACCTTTTCCTTTGCTTATATGCCATCTTTTCATCACCTTTGATGAGGTGACTTTTCAGAACTTTTGGCAATTTTTTAAACTGGGTTGTTTGTTTCATTATTGCTGGATTTTAAGAATATTTATATATTGAGATACATTTCTTTAATCAGATAAAAATAGGGTATTTGTAAATATTTCTCCCATTTTGCAGCTTACCTTTTCTTTCACTTATAAGTGTCTATTACAGAGCAAAATTTTAACTTTAATAAAGTCCAGATTATCAATTTTATCTTTCATGGACCATGCTTTTATTGTATCTAGACTCATATCACCAAAACAAAGACACAGATTCTTGTTAAAATTTTACAGCTTTGCATTTAATATTTAGGTCTTTCAACCATTTGGACTTAATATTTTTTAATGGTTTAGGATGAGAGGACGGTGTCAACATTTTTGTTTTTGCTATTTTAGTTATGAACCTCCAACTCTTCCAGCACCATGTGTTGAAAAGTCTATCCTTTCTCCTTTGAATTGCCTTTGAATCTTATTTGAAAACCACTTGAATATGTATGTGTGGATCTATTTCTGGGCTCTCTATTATGTTCCATTGACTTAAATATCGACTTTTTTTTTTGCTAATACCATATGTGGATTACTGTAGTTTTATGGTAAGTTGAAATTGGGTAGTGTGGATTTCCCAACTTTTTTCATCTTCTTTTGTATTGTTTTGGCTATACCAGGTCTTTTGCTTTTCCATATAAACTTTAGAATCAGACCACTGATATTTACAAAATAGGATGCTGGGATTTTTATTGACATTGCATTGAATCTGTAGATCAATTTGTGAAGAATTTACATCTTAACAACTTTGATTCTCCCAGTCCATGAAAACAGAATGTCCTGCCATTCATATAGATCTTCAGCGACTTATTTCATCAATGATTTGTAATTTTCCACAAAATATCATTTGCATATATTGTTATATATTTACCTAAGTATTTCATTTATTGCTGATATTGTAATTTTTCCTTATCAAACTCCCATTGTTCAGTGCTGATACATAGGAAACCAATTTAATTTGCATAGTGATTTTATATCCTCTAAGCTTCTTATTCTCTCTATTTTTTGGAAGTACATTTTTGTAGATTTTTTGAGGTTTTATACATAGATAAATGTGCCATCTGCTAATATATATGTTTATTTTCTGCTTTCTGAGATTTTAAAAAATTTATTTTTCTTGCCTTATTTCAATAGCTATGACTGCCAGTATGAATGTAGAATGGTAATGATGAGAGAAGACATACTTGCCTTGTTCTAGTCTAATTAACAAAACATCCAATCTCTCACAATTAAGTGTAATCTTTGATATTTTTTTGTATATATGCTTAGTTAGGTTAAGCAAAGACTTATGTTTTACCGAGGTTTACCAAAGATTTATATTTTAGATCAACTAAGAATATAAAATTGCATTTTATATTATATTCATTTAGTCCTTTTTTAAGGTACATCCAAGTTTCTGACCAATATCATTTTATTCTGCCTAAAGGATTTCCTTTAACATTTCTTGCAAAGCAGGTGTGCTAGAAATAAAACCCCTCAGTTTTTGTTGTTTTTTATTTCCTCCACAGAAAGTTTATATCTCTGTCGCTTTGAAAGGCAAATTTCACTGGATACAGATTTCTAGGTGTTTCTTTTTCCCCCCTTACAACACTTTCAATATTTCAAACCATGTTTCTCCTTGACTGTAGGGTGTGTGATGAGAAGTCTGCTGAAATTCTTGTCCTTGTTTCTCTATATGAAATGTTTTTGTTGTTGTTGTTGTTCTTTTTCTTTCTTGAAGATTTTCTCCTTTTCTTTGTTAGTCAGTAGAAATCTGCTACATTAAATCTCTTATGAGTATTACAACACAACTCCTGCAGGGCACAAGTTAGTTTGGCCATAAGGCTACAGAACGTACCTGGCATTTAGGCAAGAAAAAGTTTTGTTGGGACTTAAAGAGCTGCTTTGATATGTATGGGACAGGTGTCTCTAAGTCTCAAGAAACTAAGATAAGATCTAGTAAGAGCTTGGTGGAGAAGCATTCTGTGCTTCTAGGAGTGTATCTGGTATATGTCAGATAATGATTAACAAGGTCTAATACATGCAGGAATGTAAGGAGAGCTGAGCCATTAACCCTAAAGGGTTGCTAACTTTAATAACATGTAACTAGTCACGTAGTTATTACCTACGTACATGCGCACACATATTTTCTTTGTTCTAAAGCTAAATAAAATCAACAATGTTTTTGGCAGGGGCACTCTTCTTCCCTTTGGGTGGAGGGTCCCCTGACCCCAGCTATCCCTTGTCTTTCTTTCTCACTATTTTCATCCATGGCACTGTTTTCACGGACCCTGTTTCTGAACATCAACAATTCATTTTTATCCTTGTATTTCACTTTGGGAAATTTTATTGACCTATTTTCAAGTTCACTGACTCTCTCTTCAACGAATCTATAGAGTCTCCTAATGAGCTTGTCTATGGCATTTTTCAGTTCTATTACCATATTTTTATTTTGAGCTTTTCCTTTTATCTTTCTTACAGTTTTCATCCTTTACTTACACTACACACATGAACTTGCATGTTGTCAGCTTTTGCCATTTGTGTCCTTAATATATTAATTATAGTGATTTTAAATTGCAGGTCTAATCATTTCAGTGTATGTTATAAAAAAAAGTCTGGTTTTGGTGTTAAATTTACCTCTTCAGAATATACTTTTCCTCACCTCTGAGCATGCCTTGTATTTTTATTTGAAACAATGTTACATAAAATAATAGGGAAGGAGGTAATTTGACCTTTTACATGAGGATTTATGTTAATCTGACTAGGAGTTGGGCTGCATTGATATATCTTGTGGGTATAGATACCATAGTTATCATATTCTTCTACTGACCTTATTTGTATCTCCCTTTGCTTTGAAGCTCCTCTTTGTATAGATCCTGAGAGAGAGAGAGTCTATGTCTCACATTTCTTTCAGCTGTACCAGTTATCTTTGTGGAAATTCATTTGTATTAACATGGTGGTAGGGTATAAGAGCATTCTGTAATCTTCTGATTAAGTTTCAGTCTTTTCATGGTTGTATTTCTCAGGAGAATAACTTTCACAAGTATTTCTGTCCTTCCTTCATAAATATAGGTTTTCACCCTTACTATCTCCTACTTTATTTCCTGGTTGCAGCAATCAAATATATTTCTGGAAGTCAAGTATTCTGTGAGCATTTTTGTCTTTAAGTGAGACAGGAAGGCTGGAGGGACAGAATTCCCTTTCCCTAGTAAAGTTTCAGAATTTCACTTTGGTAAATTCCTGCCATTGATAGCTAGAAGAGTCTGGGCATGTTTCAAGATAGCTACATTTCCCATCCCCAGGCCAAGGCCACAAATGTATCTCACATCTTCACCATGGAAATTGCTGGGGTTTCTTATATAAAAACCCAAATAAGTGTTGGGCTACACCTGAGAGTGTGCCCTCCAGGAATTTTTCACTCTTATACTACTATCTGTTCATGCTACAGAAATTCTGTCAAATAAGCATTTATTCTAATTGATTCCAACAACTTCTACTGCAAGTAAGCAAATCCCAGGATATGTATATTGTTGGATGTCCTGTCTTTCAAGACTTCAGGGTAGTGGCTTGTCTTGCTACTTTAAATCTCTTATGAGTATTACAACACAACTCCTGCAGGGTACAAGTTGGTTTGGCCATGAGGCTACAGAACATACCTGGCATTTAGGCAAGAAAAACTTTTGTTGGGACTTAAAGAGCAAATCTCTGATGGCAGTGGTTCAGAGAATGAAAATAGCGCTCTGCAAAGAGATGAGAAAATAAGGGGTGATTTGTAGGAGGTTTCAGAACAATGAAATCCCATAGGGTATGAGAACAGAGTTTCTGCTAGGTCACGTGAAGCATACACATGAGGTTTGGTGATGTTTTCATATAGTGAGTGTAGTGAAAACATGTCATAGGAAGGACATTTATCAAGGACAGTTTACTGCTTTCGGAATTGTATGTCATAGGAAGGACATTTATCAAGGACAGTTTACTGCTTTTGGAATTGTATAGTTTTCAATGATATCTATACATTCTCTCCCCTCTGAGGAGGGTTGTTAACCTTTAACTTATGTCCAGTATATGCAGGTGGCTATGTGTTGAGTACTTGCAGGAGGGTCCCTTCAATCTATCCCCACCTAGAAGCCTACATTGACCACAGGACAAGCATTACATCCAAATTCCACAGCAACAGTATAAAAGACAACAGCTAAAGCTGTTATGTGTTTTCAGTGACAATTGCAGTTCCACCGGCACAAAAACAGCCAGTGGGTAGATCCACCAGTGAGTGCACTTTATTCTATATCTAGCTTTCATAGTAAAATTACACAACTCAGGGAGTAACCACCCCACATCACAGACTTCCTCTTGTCATTGCATGCAGACAGGGGCAATGTGATCTAGGGTGACAGACTCAGCCATTAACCATCCTAAACCATTATATATACGACATAACCTAATAAAGGCCTGAGGTTATTCACCTGCTCCCTCACAAGGGAAAAAATATAATTATGAGTCTCATTGAAAGACAGAAGCTGAATCTCAGCCTTAAACGAGAAAATCTTGATCCAAACTTGTCAATGGGTCATATTCTGCCATGCCAGCAAGGAGTTTTACACTGTCCAATTTGCAGGAATTACAGTCCAAGGAAGGCCAGTAGCACCTGAGGATGGCAAGTCTGTGCACACTCAACATTGCATGTGATTGTGGGGATGGGTTACTGCCAAAGCCCACTGTAGAAGGGTATTGGCCAGGGCACTATGGGTGAAAAGAAAGATATTTATGGGGAACAATAAGGGTCAGATGATGCTGGTCTAACAGTATACAAGCAACATTTCTATTAGTAGATTACAAAATAGCCCAGGACTTTCAAATTAGACCTCATGACCAGGGTCTTTGGCAGGCTTTATTCTGACCAGCCTCCTTCCCTGTATCCTATATTAACCTTCCTCAACTCCCCACTCAGAGTTAACAGACTTATTCTTAAGGGGGATATGAAGGGCAATATTTATTCTTCTGTAGTTGCTTCCTGCTGATTAGGGGCAGATGGACCTACCTGACAGGGTGTGAAACTCTTTGGTTATTCTACTGAAGTTGAGGGAAGGTGAGTCTGGCACCATGGTTGGAACTGGATGAAATCCTCACATGATTAATACCTTGTTCTGGAAGGTGTTGATTTGGATCATGGGAATGAGAAAGGCCAGATGCCTCCAGGGGCTGCATCCTCCTGAAACTGGTGGGCTTGATCTTGTAAGTTTCAAATGCTGTCTAGGAAACTGCCACCCCCAGGTCCCACAGTGGTGTTTATGCTTAGGACAGCCAGGAGAGGTATGAGGACAGGCACTGCCCTAGACATAAACTCATAAAGACAATATAGTCAACAACAAGATAAGCATATGTCAAGCAAAATAAATACAATACTTAACAGAGCCATTCTTTTATTTTATAGGCATCACCATTAATTACTTAGAAATTGAATTAAGTTTACAAAGACTTTGAACATGTTCAATATCTTTCTCCATATGATCTAGAATAGAAGAGATACTATTATATTCATTAAGTATATAAGTACAGCCCTTAGTAGTAATCAATGCACTAACCAATGTACAAGTTCCCCTTTGAGCTGCAGTTAATAGAGCTAAGCTCCAGGTTTGTAATACCATACATGTTGTCTCTCCATGGGAGCAGGCCATTATGCCAATTGTGTCTGTTTAGGTTATACTCACATTTCTCTGGTAATTATTGCTCCACTTGGTATATCCTTCACACAGCTGGCATGCTGCAGCACCACTGGTCCTTTGAGGGAAGCTCCAGTATTTCACCAGCCTGATGCATAGTGCCCTTCAGCAATATGAAACAGCCAGTTTGGAGGCAATGTCCATTATAAATCTGGCCATATCAAGCCATCATCGGCAGCTGCAGGAGGCTGGAATTGCAACACACTTTCCATCCACTTCTGGAGCTATGCCCAGAGATGAGAGACACTTTTATTATTTCAGGGGTCGTAGTGACCATCCTATGCAACAAGTCAAATGGAGAGGGACCATGCAGGGTTCTGGGGGGCAGGCTTCAACACACAAGAGAGTTTGACAATACTGAAGTCCATCTCTTAATTTTCATATACTTTTTAAATACTTCCAATGAAGTTTATAACCTATTAAATGAACTTTATCTTTAACACTTTACTTTTTACTTCTACACCTTTACCATGATTATGTTAATTAACAGGTATTTTACTTTAGTAGTATCAGGAAAACTACTTTCTCCATTTTTTAATGAAAATCTAAGATTCCCAAAAGAAGAAATATTATCTTCCCCCTACCACCACTTTAATGCAGATTGAGGTGAGCTCTGACAGGTTTCCCTGTTATGAAGTTGCTTTTGTTATCAACATCAATTCAGATTTTTATCTAATAATGTCTTTCTGGAATTATCCCTTTAAATATTTCAGTTTAGAAAATGCTTTTGCAAACTTCTATAACCAACCATAACCACATAGACTATAGTTACTTCCTCTCAAGACAAATTTCACTTTTACAAAAAACATTCCTTTACTTAATACACCATTGTACAACTTTCTGTATTCATTCAAGCCTTGATTTAT
>PVKH010002295.1:0-27803 GCA_004027955.1 Chaetophractus vellerosus
GTCAATTCTGCCAAACTGATTTACAGTCAACCCAATCCCAATAAAAATCCCAAAAGCCTTTTTAAAAAAGCAAATAATAAAATTTATTTGGAAGGGTGAGGGTCCCCAAATAGCCAAAAATGTCTTTAAAAAGAAGAATGAAGTTGGAAGACTCTCACTTCCTGACTTTAAAGCATATTACTTAGCTACCGTGGTCAAAAACAAACAAACAAAAAAACCCAGCATGATACTGGCATAAGGACAAATTGACCAATGGAACCAAATCAAGAACTCAGAAATGGACCCTCACATCTATGGTCAAATGATCTTTAACAAGGCTTTTAAGCCCACCCAGCTGGTCAAGAACAGTCTATTCAACAAATGGTGCTGGGATAACTGGATAGCCATATCCAGAAGCATGAAAGAAGTCCCCTATTTCAAACCTTATACAAAAATTAACTCAAAATGGATCAAGGACCTAAATATAAAAACCAACATAAAATTCCTAGAAGAAAATGTAGGAAAACATTTTCAAGAACTTAGGGTAGGCGGTAGTTTCTTAAACCTTATGCCTAAAGCACAAGCAACAAAAGAAAAAGATAGATTAATGGGACCTCCTTAAAATTCAACACTTTTGCACCTCAAAGTACTGTGTCAAAAGGGTGAAAAGGCAGCCGACTCAATGGGAGAAAATATTTGGCAATCATATCTGATAAGGGTTCAATATCCATTAAATATAAGGAGATCATACAACTCAACAATAAAAAGACCAAGTATCCAATTCAAAAATGGGCAAAAGATTTGAAAAGATAACTGCCCAAGGAAGAAATACAAATGGACACATGAAAAAATGTTCAATATCAGTAGTGATTAGGGAAATGCAAATCAAAACTACAATGAGATATTACTTCATACCTATTAGACTGGCCACTATTAAAAAGTTGGAAGACTGTAAATGTTGGAGAGGATGTGGAGAAACAGGAACGCTTATTCACTGTTGGTGGGAATGTAGACTGGTACAGCCACTGCGGAGGACTGTTTGGCAGTTCCTAAGGAAGTTGAATATAGACTTGACATGGGACCTGGCAATACCATTGCTAGGTATATACCCAGAAGAACTGAGAGCAGTGATACAAATAGACATGTGCACACCAATGTGCACTACAACGTTCTTCACAATAGCCTAAAGTTGGAAACAACCCAATTGTCCATCAACCGATGAATGGATAAACAAATTGTGGAGTATACACACGATGGAATATTATGCAACTATAAGAAGAAATGAAATTGTGAAACATATGACAACATGGATGAACCTGGAGGACTTTATGTTGAGTGAAGCAAGCCAGACACAAAAGGACAAATACTGTATGTTTGCCCCATTATGAACTAAATACATTATGTAAAATAGGAATATGGGTAGAATTGCATATATAAGACCATTTTTCTTTGAAGCTGAACAAATGTAAGTTAATACTACACCATGTTAATATCAGACAAAAAAAAACAAAAAAATACTTTTATGTAACATTTATGTAATCTATGTATCTTTAAAAAAAAACTATTAAAAAATAAACATTATACCAAGTGAAGGAAACCAGATACAGTGCTACATATTGTATGATTCCATTTATATAAAGTGTAAATATAATTTATTTATGAAGATGAAATGAGATTAGTGGTTATGTAGATCTGAGGAAGGAATGCTAAGGGGTGTGGAGTCTTTCTTTTGAAATAATGAAATTGTTTGTGAATATACTAAAAGCCATTGATTATACACTTTGGATAGAATAGCCAGAAAAGCAGCTATGTACAATGGGGGAAGCACAAAGAAGAGATTGAGAGGTGAAGAATTTTCTTGTCTGTTTATTACTATTATAGAAATAATGAAAATGTTCTAATAGTGATTGAAGTGATGAATGCACAAATATGTGATTATACCAAATACCACTGACTGTACATTGCTGATGAATTTTATGCTTTAGTAATATGCATCAATTAAACTGATTTGTTAAAAAAAATTCCCCAATGAAAACCAAACTTTTTACCTACATTATAGAGCAGGGGTCCACGGATGCCCCCAAGGGGTCCGTGGAAAAAGTTCAGGGAGTCCATGACATTGAATTGAAAAAAAAAATCAATTTATCTTTATTTTCTCTGACCTCTAACTGAAATCTAGCATTTCCTTCACTTATGAATGTATGCAATAAGTCACAGTAGTAGTCATTTCATATCAAAATACAGTTGTTGCATATCTCGAAAAATTGCTTACGCTCATCCATACTTCAAAATTACAGTAGTTGTTAGACCCGATGCTAGTTGAGCATCATAAAACTATCTGCTGCTACATTCTGAGAAGAATGTGGTTTTCACTTGACTGGCAAAGGGGTCCGAGGAACAAAAAAGAATAAGAACCGCTGAAATAGAGCATTACAAGAGGCAATAAATGCCTTTCCCCAGACGGACCTTCCAATTGGCTTCTAATTTCCACTATTGAAAAAAAAAAAGAATAGCAAATGATCACACACTGGAAGAAAGGAGGGAGGAACCAGAAAAATCTCCACAGGATGCAGGGTCACGAGGAGCAGAGCATGTGAACTCTGCTATGAAAGACCTAAAGGAAAAAACATTGCATCCCTAAGACAGGAATAGGATGCTACACAGGCGGAATCATTTTAAAAATAAGGGGCCTAAAAAGTTATGAAAAAAATCAATAATAGGGTTAGACTATAAAGCGGCAGCAATCTCCCAGAAAGTATAAAAAAAAAAAAAAAGAAAAAAAGAAAAAAGGACGCTAAAAAATTCTCAGGGTATCAATTTAGAGTCCAATAATTGACTTTGCAGAAGAATACAGACAATGTAGGGAAAGAAGGGAAAATGTTCTTTTATTTCTTTGATAGAAAATAACGGGAAGGCAGGCATCTCTAAAGGGATGGTTCTACTGAGAATGTACATTCTGAATAAAGATGCACTCAAAGGTAGATGACTGGGAATTTTTAAATACCAGGAGTAAAGAGAGGGAAAATAGACCACAGCTAAACATTAAAAATGGTTGCCTCTAAAAGTACTCAGTTGTTTTAACTAGTGTGTGTGTGTTGTGGGAGAGAGGGGGGAGCACATCTCCCATTTCTCTTGGTTTTGGAAAGAGGAGAGACAGAATCTTGGGTGAGGAACTGAACAAGTGTGGCTCAGGCCCTCTCCCTGCTCTGCCTGCCAGTGGAGCGTGAGCCGTTTTCCAGGTGGTAAGCTGGTGGGGAGGCGTGTCTCCTCTAAGATATGAGGGTATGTCTATGACCCCATCTAATTTAGTGATGAATCATTATAGCACTAGGCAGCCCATTTGGCTGTAGGTCAAGTGGTGCTGTCCAAATCGGCTTTAGTCAGGAATGAAGCGGTTATTTTCATGTCCATCCGTTGCAGACTCAGGTGAGAGTATGATTAATTATCCTCCTCCAAATCCCAACTATGTGTATGTAGTTTTGTTTAAAGTAAGCGCAAATAAAATATATATTCGGTTTATTAAAATATATAAGCATAAAAAGTCCAGTGAAGGTACACACGGAGGTTCAGAGGGGGAAAGGGCCATATAATACATGGATCTCTTTGCTATTGATCTATTTCAAAGGTGCACATTAGAATCACCTGGAGAGCATTTAAAGAACCTCTGCAAAGGCCCCACCTTCAACCAATTAAGCCAAGATCTCTGGGGATATAGAAAACCATCCCTTAGCTTTGTTTCAGGAGAAGTTTCTCGTTCAATGACAAATTGAACATCCACATGTATAAAGGAACTTGGAGGCACTGGGAAAACATAGATGAATAAAAATTAGTAACTGTTCTTGAGAAAATTAAAATCTAGTAAGGAAGAAAAGTGAATGCAAAGAATATGAAAATGCAAGTTGCAAAAAATGAATGCCAGATATAAAGACATAAAGAAAAATACATAATGGATTGAAAGTAATGACACAAGTGTCTAATAATAGAATGCCGACACCAAAATTATGGTTTTGAAGTCAAATAAAATTTAAAATCCAATAGGTCCATAGGTCCAGACACTATTAAAAACCTCCCCGAATGGGGCTGCTCTACAGTGTGTAAAACTACTCCATAAATTTACAGAAAACCCCTTCAGGTCAGAGGATCTGAACTGACTTTATGTATAGCATCATTCTCCCGGTTCCTTCCATGTATTCCTACTTTAAGCAAGAACGAATTTGAATTTTTATACATTACGTAATTCTTACTAACTCTAAAATACTAAAGTGTTATTTTTCCTTGAATTTATTTTATTCCTTCAACCTTGCACATTTGGAATTTTGTCCTCTCTTCTCAGTTAGAAAAGTAAAAAATCTAATATTTCTTTGGGTGTGGGTATGTATGTGCTCATGGGCACAGAAGTGGTTCTGCAAAATGTCTGTTTTCTTTTCAGGCACTAAGCTTGAATTACAAAAGTTTGATTCACACTTTGGATACAGAAGACTCACATTTGCATGGAAACCATCTGAAGACATATTCTGTCTAAAAGTATAAGGGTACTTTAAAATAATGCCTGGAGTTCCTAAAGGAGAAGAGGGGGATAATCGTACAAAGATGGATTTTCACACTTGAAGAATTACATTTATTATTTTCCTGAAAATATGACAAAGACTTTTTGTTTGACTTTATTATTCATTTATGCATTTTAATTTATGTTAGAATAAGTGACTTCAGAAATGACTTATCCATCATTAAGTTAACAGTCTTAGATCTCATACCTATGTAATTATTTAGCTATTACCTATGTTAAAAACCTAGGCTGATCCACAGATGGAAACATTATCATAATCTAAAGAGATGTGAAAAGTCAGGCAGTCAAGAATTATTAGCATGCAGACTCTTAGCTAGTGGTATAGTGAAATACATCCAGCTCTAGGAGAAAAAAACTTCCATATCAAAGATCCATTGTAGATAAGTCTGGTTGCTGAAAGTGAAGGTATCCATCCTGAGAGATTGCCCTGAACTGAAAACTCCATTTAAGCAGTAGTTCCCAATCCCAGCTTAAAATCTTGAAATTCAGATAATATAACATATCTTCCACGATTTATAGAACAAAAATCAATATAAAACCCTTAGTTTAACATGAAGAAAAATAAAAGAGAAGCAATTTATAGTAAATCATGTATTTCGATACATAAGTACTGAGACAAGACTACTCTAAAAGACATAAGTAGTAGTCAAGTGTTTGTAGAAGCACTTGAATGCACCTCAGTCGGATGAAAATGTGTTGTTCTGGCAATTCAGATACCACAGGGGTACTGGCATAGCTAATGTAATTTTCTGAAATCTGAAAAACCATTGGTTAAATTCCTAATAAAACAAATTACACCTTTCCCTCAAATTACACACCAATAGCATTAAAAATTAAGTATATATTACAACTAAGCAAAATATTTTATGTCCATACATAAAACAGATTTAAGTGCTAAGTTAAGAAAATTATAAACAGGGTTTTCAAATGCACAATGTCTAGCAGGTCATTCCAGGGCCAAGTGGGATGCAGAAGAATTCTTTGTTGGACTGGACTGTCCCATGCACAAAAGGATATCTAGCATCCTTGGATCCACACATGATGAAAAACAACAAAAATATCTCTACAAATTCCCAAAATCCCCCCAAGCGCAGTACTATGCACAATGACATGTACTGGTCTAGAGCTTCTGGGCATCTGGAACTCTAGCACTTCTCATCAGAAAATCTGGAGAGCAGTGAAACTAGAAAACCATGGAGTTTGGCATAAAGGTCTGAGGAGATTTATATTCTCTCAAGCCTCTGCTACTTCCCAAAGAAATATCAAGTCCCAGAACAATGTTACAACCAGCTCTAGCATTTCTGATGAAGTTTCTCTTCCCTCCTTGTTCTTTTATTAACTTCCCAAACAGCAGTTACTTTGAATTTCTGGGGCAACCTCCATTCATTAGCTCTTGCTTTGGGCCGGGCTTCTTGTACGCAGTGAGCTCCTCCAAGGGGAAGGTGAAACTCCAGGACACAGAGTTGGAGTCTTGCTCTACTGAGCCCTTACCAAAAAGCCAATTTTAAAAAACACGAATATATCCATGTCTGTCAAGCTCTGCTGACAGCAGAGAGAGCATTTCTATACAGGCATGGCAGGCAATATTTTTAGAAACTCCCACCATGATTTTCCATATAGGTGGCAGCCAGCAGACTGATCGTCACTTCTCCAAGGCAGATGAGAGCGGCGTGGCAGTCAGTCACTAGGTGGCAGTGCCACACTAGTTTACACCCAGGGCTGCTTGGCTGAGTTAGACCAGACCACTGCCAGGAGTAGGGGCTGTGAGGGGAAATTGCTGGGAATATTGTGAAGGAAAGCACCTCTCCCGGGCACCCTGGGAGCAGGCCTTCCCTGTGGGCCACTGGAGTCATGGCTGAAGCAAACAAGCCTCAGTGGGGCTGCTCCGATAATGGGCAGTCCTGGGTTGTTGACAGGAAGCTTAGGGGCTCCTGGGGGAGGGGGATGTGCATGTGTAATCAATTCTAGATCCAATGTAACAGTTCACTCCCCTGATTCTCTAGCTCAAAGGCCAGACCATATCTCTTTACATCTGTAAGAAAAAAATACCTGTGGATTTTTCTAACTAGGCCATGTTGCAATTGACCAAGGTACAAAAGGCAGGGTACTGTTTATTTACTCCGAGGAGTCACGGAATGATTGATCTTGTTCAGAGGTACTGCCTGCCCCTCAGTTGTGTGAGCCATAGGTAGAGGACCTCTTAAAGTCTGAGCCTCAATTTCCTTTAAGCTGAAGATCAGACCATTTGCCCCAAGGGGTGGCTGTGAGCACTGAGGTAAAGTGCTGGCAAATGCTACCAGACAGGTGTATCAAGACTTGTGTTTTTCATTGAGCAAATCCTCTATTGGTTTAAAAGTAGCCAAAAGAACAGTCATTACTCTGGGAAGCTGCCTTTTTGAATACAGGTGAGGTGGTAAAGATTACGACTTTTCTGAGTGCAGGCAGTTTTTGTCTTTGCTCCCTTCTATTTCATCCCACATTTTGTTGCCCCTGTCAAGAAGCACCACAGTGATTAGTGGTACAAAGAGGGAAAAGAAGAATGTAGAAAGAAGGGAGGAAGAGAGGAAAAGGTAAGTCAAGGAATGTCAGCACTGCCGTGGCAGGTCAAGGGCAACATGGAGGAAGGGGGCATTGGTCCATAAAATATGAGTTGGAAGAAAGAGGGTTGTTTAGTAAGAAGCCCAAACGAGGAAAAAAAAAATCGCTCACAACCTTTCTATACCATTCCATTCTCCCCCCTCAGTTTGCTTCCATCCCACCAACAGGAACACATCCATCCTGGGGCTGCCCAGAGGAGGGAGGAAACTGTATTCTTGAGAAGCTTTTCCCCTTCGCCCCTCTGAGTCACATGCTGCTCCACAGCTGGCCTGGCTGGTGGATTCGGGCCTCCTGTGGCCTTACCTCTGACCACTAGTCCCTGCCTTCCTGTCCCTGTGGTTAGGGATCTCAGTCAACTGAAGAAGAATATACTCCATTGATCCAATTCAACACAGCTCTAAGCTGTCACATCTACCACTGGCAATTATCATAAATTAATTCTAAATTTTTTAATTTTCAAAATTCAGCAAATTAAAATTCCTACTTAAAACAGATTATGACAAAATGTGTTAGTCTCCAGCACTTCACAGTTCCAGACTATGCACTAGGGAAGCAAAGCATTCCTGAACATCATTGCTTTATACCTCAGAGAACAATAAGCAGCAGAGTCAGGAAACAGCCACCAAACCAAGAGAACAGAGAGTTCCCAGGGACATTCAGCTGAAGGTGACTCCTGCAATGCTGAGGAGAAGGATCTCAGATTTTCTGAGAAGGTCATTTTCAAGGTTTGCCAGTTTACTGTTCTCAATTCAATTCTAAAAATTAGTCTTAGAGAGCCTAATTGCACCTTGCTCAATTCAGCATGGGCAGCTAAAATACAGACTGCAATGCCAAAATGCCATGATCTGAATTAAAACACAGGTCTAGATTCATGAGAGAAACATGTACAGTAAACAGAGTTTTCTCAAACCTAATCCACCACCTCTAAGGGCCTAGCAATCCCTCACTACGTATAAAGTCATCAAAACACCCTTGCAGAGATCTGCAATAAAACCATTTTTAGTCAGAAAAAATATTTTTATACAAGGAGAAAACAAAGGATGGAAAGACAGAAAAAAAGGGAAGAGAGTGGAGTAGCAAGAAAATAATGGAGAAGGGCTGAGAGTGAGTGAGGAAATAGTGGAAATAAGTGCAAATAAAATTTTGGAAAACAAGTAAATAGTTGGAGAAAAGATCACTGTGAAAATTAAAGCAGCTTTGACTCTAGCTACCCTACTACTTAGTTAAAAAGAAAAAATTAGCCTCAGTTTCCAGCACATGAACAAATAGATCACATAACTCAATAGTTCCTACTAAAGTTTCCAACTAATTCAGAAAAAAAAAGGGACAAAAATTAAAATTCCTTCATTACCCTTCCATTTTTAATATTTTAGGAATTTAAAATACTTAAATGCATCCTGGTTGAATATTTACCTCCTACAGAAGCAAGGTGGGGAGAGCACACACTTAGTAAAGTCAGGTAATGCTCAGCTCACCAAAATAGGCTGGTAAAAAGATTACTGACGCCAACATAGCTGACATTTTCCCAAGGAGAATCATAATTTCAGCTTCCAAATTTGTGAGATTAACTTTTACACAGTGAATTCAAGAATCAAAAAGGAATATTGCAAAAGGAAGTCTGGATAGAGAAATGGTCTCTGAACTTTGGCTGTTTTGCAGGTAACCAAGAGCCAAGGATCAGAATTATAAAAATCAAACAAACGAACCCCTGATCTTGGTTGTGTGATGCTTGTCAGCCGTATCTTCAATACAACCCATGGCAACAACATGACCATACACTGTCCAACTATACCACCCAAATGTAAACCTATCAAACCTAGAGCCACTTCCTTCCATTAAAATGACAAAACCAAGCTTACAGCAGTTCAGCTCTTAGCCAAATGCAAATCCTCCGGGTGGTGAACTTCGAAGATGAAGGGCTAACTAAGCAGGGAAAGTAGATACGATCACTGCCAGCAATTCCCCTGTAGGAGACACAATGTAGTACGCTGGGTTTGCTTGTAGGCATTTTGGGCATTGGCCAGAGATGTCCTTGGGTTGATTCAGCTTCTACCAATTATTTGTTGAGGAGAATTAGCTGTGTGACTTTCTCATGTTACTTAAATTCTCTGAGTCTTAGTTTCCTCATTTGTAAAGTGGGTGTGATAAGGGCAAAGGCAGCAGAGCATATTAGTTAAGAGCCACAACTCAGTACTCATTGCTTGAGCTCCAGCCCATGGAGCTGTGTGACACCTAGTAAATGCTCAACCTTTCTGTGCTTTAACTGTCTTACCTATAAAATAGGAACAGTAATAATACTCACTTCATAGGGTGGTTTTGGGGATTACTTGTGTTAAAATCTGTGAACTTCTTGGAAAAGTGGTCCATGAAAGCACTGTATATGTTTATCATCATGATATTTTAGCTGTAGAGATTTTACAAAAATTAGAGAATATGCTATATATTACATAGAGAAAATTAAATATTTCGTTTTTATAGTTAGAATGCAGAAGTCTTTCATCTTCTAGAGGTAATTTTATCACTATCCTTTTATTCATTCTTCATCAAAAGAATTTTTTCTACATGTTTTCTTCCCAGTACTCTGTTTATCCTAGGAGTGATTCATATTCATTCTGATGTCTCAACAAATTCAGAGGTTTCTACTTTTTAGGTGTACACAGTCCCTTTTTTCCTCAATTGAACTATATTCCCTTGTGATGTGAACTAATGAATTTAATCTTTAGACATACCATGCTCCTGACTGGAGTTCCTTTGGGGATTGGGGTGGGAAGTGAAGGTTGGGCAAAGAACTGTTGCGAAATTTTTAAGAAATACACTCACCATTGCCATAGGAACAACATGGAGAATGCCCAATTTATCTCAAAACTCCAAAGTCTCACACACAGCTGTTCTTCCCATGAATTTCTACTTATGTTGTGTGCCATTCATTTGGAACTTTTCATACATATTGCTATTTATTTTATCATGTCTATAACAGCTTTCCGGACCAGCCTCTGGGCTGTTTCAAGCAGGATGTGCTTGTCTTCAAGTCCTGGGCATGGAGTGGGAAACACAGTAAATGCATGCTGATGAGGCACAGATGGTATTTTAAACACAGCAGGGTTCAAAAGTAAAACTCTGGAAAAAGAAAAGCCTGTGTTCAAAACTGTCTTCTGATTAGTTAACATTCATTCATTCATTCAACAAATATTAATGAAGGGTCTGCCCTTCATTAATATTGTATCCAGGTACCAAGGATACAACAAGCAAAAACAGCTAAGAGTAAGGTGGAGATGATTTTCAAATAATTACACAAATATATAGTGCTCTGTAATAAAGCTACGCAGAAATTTGCCTAAATTTGGGGCAGAGTGGAAGGGGATAGCAGTCAACAAAACATTCCCAGAGGCAGTGTATAATCCAGTTGATATTTTTAAAATGAGGAAAATTATATGAGGTACACAAAGCAAGCTAAATTGAAGTTGTTTTATCCTGTATGCTTTATAATAAACATTCTTGTGTAATTCTATTATTTTGGAGCAGGTGGGAGTGGAGGATTGTTATTTAGGGATCCTTCTCTCTCTGGGCTAGAGGTTACCCAGGGCTGAAGGTCCAAATAGAAGGAATCTGCAAGTTCATAATCTCTGAGTAGGGGGAAGCATGATGGGTTCAAGCACCTGGAGAAAGGCAGTGAGGTTGAAAGGCAGAGAACAAGTGGTACGAGGTGAGGAGGAGAGGACAGAATTTGTAGGACTCTGTAAATCATGAAAGATTATAATCTATGGCCTATTAGCTATTCAGATGTATAGCACATGGAAAGGTCTCATGCCAGAAAAGGTTTTAGGCAATACTTTTTCATTTAGAAAGGCTTGCTACTCTGAAGTGGGTCTCCCCTGGCATGGGGCCCTGGAGCTCTGCGACTATACCAGGTGTTAGGTTTGGTCAAGCCTGATTCTGTTTAAGAATCCCAAAGAACATGGAAAGAAGCACCCTGAGAATTTCCAGGGGACAGGTCTGTTGGGGAAAGGAAGAAAGGGAAATGCAGGTAATTCCTCAGGAATATGCTGAGATCCTCCTGGATCAGGCGGCTTTCCCTCTATCCCACCAAATCAGGTTAAGAATTACTATGTGCACAGCCTGGTAACCATGGGGGGCTCTAGGGCACATAAATAAGCATTTGCATGTGTATTACAGAGGCTTTGAGGCAGCTATTGGAAATATACGACCTATACTACAACGCTGTCCAAAACAACTTTCTTCAAAAACGATAAAAAGTTTCAATATTTATGCAGTCCAATAGTGTAGCCACTAGCCACACACATCTACTGAGCACGTGAAATTTGGCTAGTGCAACTGAGAAACTGAATTTTCAATTTTCTCATTTTACTCAATTTAAAATTAAAACCAACCGTCACATGTGTTTAAAGGCTGCCATATTGGACCAGAAAGTCAAGTTGCGGTGTGAGAGCCATAGAACACACATCGAATCATCAGGCTTAAACAGCACAGCTGTTTTAATTCAGCCATAAAGTTCACCCTAAACTTCCTCTCTGCCAAAGTGAAATGGGAGAAAAAGTATATTCTCTACATTTATTAAAAATACACTTCAAATGATACCTGTGCTGTCTTGTCATTTGGGTGCTTCTTTTGTTCTTATGCCTCTTGGGTAAAGAAGTCAATAGTTTTAAAGAAATGAACTGAATTTTGACTAACTTATGTATATTGATTCATTTAGATATGCAATGCTTTGCCTACTTCATAATAAGACTGTACCAGGTGCTGGGGCCAGGGAAGGTGAAGACCCTTTAACCAACAGTTCTGAAATCCTCACTGGTGATGGGTTATCTTACAGGCAGGCAAAACACCCCTGTTGTTCCCAGCAGGCCTGTGTTGGTCATTTCCACAATCCTGCCCATACTGTGGACACAGCTGGTGCCCAAGGTGGGATTCACAAGAAGTTTTACAGGGCGGCTGCGGTGGTGAACTGCTTTCTGAACTGAACACCAGAGTATGTCTCTTGTTACCCAGTATTCAAGTTCTGCTCACCTGGCATCCTATTGAAAAAAATGACAGAAGAATGGCCCCAATTTTGTTTGCAAGACAGTTTTAGATATTATTTAGTGATGTGTCTACTGATAGCAAAGCTAGAGAAAGAGAAATAAAGATGATCCTTCTACTCTGTTTTTATGGTAGGTCAAAATAGACATTCGCATGGTCCGAATAGGTTACTTGCATTGCTACTTAGCTAGCACAGAAATAGTTTTCATGCACAGTGTGAGGAGTAATCGGCCCTCAGTGGCTTTCTTTTGCTGTACTTGATTTAATTGACATGTTTTTTCTGAATGTTTTATTAAAAATAACATTTTCATAAAGCTCTGATGTAAAGGCAGCATAACACTTTATAAAATTGTTGGTTTTGACAATTGAAGAGGGTGGACAATAATATCTGCCACACAATTTTCTTTAAAGCCAGAAAAATGGAATAAGGTATGTTGAAGGGCATTTTTGCCTTTATTATATTGAGCATTTATTTCATTCTCAAATTACATACACAGAGTATTAATAGAAAGGGTGCTTATCCTGGAATCACTTGGTAGAGGTCATTTTATATATTGCCCAGGGCACATCTTTCAAACCCATTTTTCTATAGCTAGATAAGTACCCAGACACACATACCAGTATATGAGCTTTTTACTAACGCATTCAGAATCGTGATCCCTCTCACATTAACTTGGGAACCACCTGAACTTTGTTTTCTGAGAATGACCAGCAAGGACAGCTGGTGACCTTGATTTTGGTGACTTAGAATGTATAGGCAATGAAGACCCAACCGTGAAAGTCACTGTGATGGCACAGGGTGGGGTGTAATGAGGAAAACTATTTCACAGGGCTGGTTGGGGTCAGCTAAGAAGAGCAGTGGGTTTCCTGCAGCTGTGTCCCAGGCCCCTGCCTGTTTGGTGAGACAGAAGACAGTTTTTACCCGGACGGGCGAGGCGCATACAGGGGCTGGGGTGAGGCTTCAGGTCAGCACAGCACCCACACACATGAATGCTGCTCTGGCTCTGGTCAGTGCCACTTATATAACTATTCCTCTCCTCTACTAAGGGTATCTCCCAATGCCTACCTACCCCAGATCAGACAAGCTGGAGTCACTATGCCTCATCCCTGAGCTCAAGGAGGCTTCCACCTTCAAAACTCCCAAATTGAGCCATTTCTTCTCGGTCTGGTCTCTGCTTGCCTCTCCAGTCTTAATTCTTATTTGTCCCTCACATGCATTCTAAATTTCAGCTGAAGTACTAGCTATTCATGGAATATACATCCTCTCTGCCCTGCAGGCCTCAGCACATGCTTCTTATACTTTAACCCCAGTTCTCTCTTGGCTTCTAATTTCCTGCCTTCAAAGTCATTTAACACTTTCACCCTCCTCTGCTGAAGGCTGAGTAAGGCATCCCTTTCTGTGCTAACTACCACAGCACTGGTAGTTACCCCTACTACCCTTTCACCCCAATTTGCCCTTGCAGGAGCAAACGGTCTTTCTCAAAGCTACATGCCCAGCACTAGCACTGAGACTGTTACCTGGTCAACGGTCAAAAATAGATTTTAATGAATGAATAAATGAAAGAACCCCAAGTGCCACTGCTTTATTCTAAAAGACAGGTGAAGGCTTAGTGTATTGCAACAGACACCTTACCAGTCTCCTTGCCTCCAGCTTATCTAAGTCATCCTTCACTGTTCCTTGAGTTATCTTTCTAATCATAAATCTGTTACTCTGCCTCAAAACCTTGGATGGCTCCCTACTGCTTAGAAATAAAAGTCCATTCTTCTTAGCATAACAAACAAGGCCATTTACAATCTAGCACCAACCCACCTTTCCTACCATTTCCTCCTATCACCATCCACATGCCAAACCCTCCTGCTTTTGCCCCCTGACTTCTAATGGTCCTTACCTTATTTCTCTATCAGATATAATCCTATTCAATCTTCAACACCCATTTCATCTGAGTATTCCCTAATCCCTTAAGCACAAATCCACTTCTCCAGCAGAGCACTTGTCTTAAGCTATAGTTTTGTTTCTTTTATTTGTCTCTCTCTTTCTTTAGTCATTGTGCATGTAAGAGGGGACTATTTCTGAAATCCCATTGACTGGCTCAATACTTGGTTCCCAGCAGGGGCCCAATAAATGTTTGGATCAGGAGCAATGAACAGTGTGAATCCCACAAGCTTTATCATTCAGGAAATCTCAATTTTGGAAGTTAATAGCTTTAAATAGGAATATAAAGTAGGAAAAAATCAAAGTAAAGAGCTGTATTTTTGTCATATAGCCAAGAAGAAAGAGAAATATATTAATTAGAATACTCATCCCCAAATTCTTATTTAAAGGTTTTAATTGTTTTGTGTTTTGGTATGTTGCCATTTGTTGACTTCTTAGATAAGTTTCAACTTTAATAAATTAGTCTAGCAATGACAGTTTTCAAAGAACACCTGGATTTTAGATTAGTTTTGGATGAAGAATTCTAAATGTATCAAATCAATTTAAAATTGTTAACCCCTTTCTCCAAGATAAAAGGACAAGTTCCTCAGTGTTTAGGATACTATATATTTCAGGCTTTGCTTCTTTGTGATCCTTGTGTTCTTGATCTTTTTATAAATCTCCAGTTTGATTTTGACTCAAGAAGGAAGACATTCCTTATAAAATCCCAACGAAGCTACACCTAATGAGTCTAAAGTTCTTTCCATGTGGGAACAATCAAGATTATGTGACAGAAAGTTGGAAACAGAGTACAGGACTTCCACACTGAAACAGAAAACAAAATTTAAAACGACTGTTAGTATATTAAATACCCCCAAGCTATTGCCATGTATATGTGTGTGTCACAGATAAATAAGAAGATGCCTCACTCCTAAGATTCTAATAATCACAAAATCACAAGCAAAAGGTAACACAGGACTCTGCAGAAAGTGAAGAGGAAGTGGTTAAAGCTGGAAAGTTAGACATTCGCCAGATTTTAAGAGCAATCAATAAAATAACTCACTAAATAAAAAAAGATGTGCCTGTGAGATGGACAAATCACCTAGAGAGACCAAAAAACACAAAAACAAAAAACAGTATCATCCTCACTCTACGTTCACTTTAGAGAAATAAAATTGGGATATAGTAGTGACTAAGAGATTTCTTCTCCCTGAAGTTCTGTCTCTGCATTTTCATTACCTTATTTCTCTATACTTATGAACTGATAAATTTGACATGGATCTCAGAAGCTATATACTGCAACCTTCACTTAATAGCTAAAATAATAAGGCCTAGAAATGTGAACTGATTGTCCAAGGTCAGAGAGCTAATTATCAGCAGATGAAGGTTAGAACCCAGGTCTCCTTACAGCCAACTACATATTCAGGGTTCTCCTCCTTAGGAAATCCAAGGTTCGGCAGCTGGCATCCAGATTTCAATACTTGCTACCCATAGATCTATTTCATGTGCTTTCACAGATTATTTCTACTATAAAAAATTTAAAAGCTTCTAAAATCAGTACCCTTCATTAAAATGCGTTCCTGAGAGCCCTTGAGGGCAGAAAAATAATTTTAGTAAAATCCACTTATTCATAGGATATTAAATATTTTATGCAATGGATAATTTGAGATTCTTGTGTTCCTGTACTTTTTTAACTCTTCAATCTGACAAACTGGGGAAGTGAGACATTCCTTTATTAATCCCAATGAAACAGCACATAATGATTCTAAAATTCTTTCTACATGGGAACAATGAACATTATAGTGACCAAATGCTGAAAATAACCTACAAATGTTCTGCTGAAGTAGAAAACAAACTGTTGGTATTGTGTTAAAGACCCCTAGGTCCTCAGGTATTTAAATAAGAAGCCATTCCTTGGTAGAAAATACTTTTAAAATCTCTTGTGCTGGCATTCAAGGTCCTCCAAAATACGGTCCAATCCATCTTTTTGACCTCATCATGTACTATGTTCTCAGAAAGAATCACTGACTCCAAGTGTCCTCACTCCAACTTTTCCCACATCTCTGCCTTGGAAGTCCTCTACCTTACTTCTCATCTTAGCATTGTTTCATATTCTTGAGGTCACATTCACAAAGTATTTTCTGCCTCTCTCTTGGGCATTTATTCCTTTCCAACTTATACTTACTGGGGCACATCTGTCTCTAAACTCGAGAGGTCAGAAGTACATCCATGGTCTGAGTCCTCTTTAATTGCTAGCCAGAAGCCTTAATGGCATCTAGCAAGGCATGTTGCAGAGAGGAGGCACTCAGGGAAGATACACTGAATAAAGACAGCAAAGAGACAATTGTATTCCAGTACAGAAGCAATCTGTCTTATCAAATGAGGAAACTGAGATCCACACTGGTGAAAGGACTTGCCTAAATTTGGTCCACATAATTTAATCCCAAATAACCAGGTAATTTTCTGCATCAAGACAGTTTTATAGCTTTTTTTTTCCTTCTAAAATTCACTATATAAATATCCTTTTCCTCTTGAGTATATAGAACCAAAGTTACTGTCTTCTTGATGACAAAAACTGTCAATATAAATATCCATTAATATATAGCCATTATTTGTTCCGCTGTAATAACGATGCAGTGGGGAGAGACGTTTGTCCCATGAAGTGACTCTAGCCTATGGTTACAATGTAGTTACTATTTTTCTGTTTTGTTTGTTTTATTCCCATATGGTCAGGTTGCTACTAGCTGCTGTTATCCCCACTCCAAGAGCTTCCTTCCCTCTCTAATTTGTGGCTATTTGAGAAATGGTATTCCAAGCTGCACTAAAATAGTGTCTAATGTAAAGCAAAAAGCTCTCCACGAGACCACCAATTATTTTTTTCTATGAATAAAGCAAATGAGCTTTAAAGTCCATAATATTGGTTACTCATTGACAATCCTGATTCTTTCTTATTTGGAATTCTGGAGGTATAGGCTGTTTGATAATAGATCTCTGGGAGCAAAGTAAGGTAATCCTCAGGTCAAGTGCCACCTTCTCTAAGCTCTTGTTTTAGATATAGGATTAAGTTAGTAAGCTTTTATAGAGGAACATCTGTATGCACCACCATGGAAGCATATTTGTGATATCCTGCTGAGAGTTTAAAAAAAAACAAACAAAACAATAAATTCCAGAACGATATAATCTTAAGAAGGATCCCATTTTGTTTTGGGAAAAAATGCCTATATTGATAAACAGTTTGCAAACCCCATATTATCAAGAGGGCTTATTTTTAGGCAGTGGGAAATGCTAACAGAGGGTGTTTTCAGTTTAAATTTAGTGACCTTTGGAGTTTGTTTTCTAACTTGTTCAAGAAAATGGACTATATATTGATGTTAATTCTATGAAATCTGTTGAGACATATTTTATGGCAGCATATATGGTCAATGGCTTAGTTCTCCAGCTGCAATCACAAATATCACAAAATGGGTTGGCTTAAACAATAGAAATGTATTGGCTCGTGGTTTGGGGCTAGAAGTCCAAAATCAAGCCATCACCATGGTAATGCTTTCTTCCCAAAGACTGTGGTATCCTGGGCAGCCTGCCAGAGATTCTTGGATCTTTGGTTGTTCTGTTACATGGTAATGCACAGAGATATCTTCTCCTTTCTATTTTGGTTCCAGTTCCATTGACTTCCAGCTTCTTCTCTTCCATGTAGCTTTCTTTACATAAAGCCTCGATTAACAGGATTAAGGCCCAACATCACTGAGTTGGGACACACTTTAACTAAAAATAACTTCAAAAGGTCCTATTTACAATGGGTTCACACCTACAGGAATGGATTAAGATTTAGAACATGTTTTTTGCTGGGGTAAACAATTCGATCTACTAGTCAATTATTGAAAAGTCTATGCATGCTAGAAAGGAGTATATATCCATTAATTGCTGGCTACAGGGTTCAGTATATATATATATTAAGCTTGTTAGTTGTATTGTTCAAATCATCTCTATCCATAATAATTTTTGTCCATATGACCTAATAAATGCTGAATCTCTCACTGTGAAGGCAAATGTCAATTTCTGCTTATAATTCGCTCATTGTTTTCTTTTATATATTTTGAGACTATATTATTAGATATGTACAGACACGTTTCAAATTACCATATCTTTTTGATGAATTTTACCTTTACATTATATAATGATTTTTTCTTATTCCTAATAAACTTTTTGCTTTAAAATTTATTTTTATCTGTTATTAGCATAGCTGCTCTTTCTTTTGATTAGTATTTGCTCGTTGTTTTCTTTTCCTAATATTATTTCCAACATTTTCAAATCATGTTTCAAGAACAGCTCTTGTAAACTTTATTTAAGTAGAATTTAAATAAAAAATTGTTATTGCTATTGTAAGTGGATTTGTTTCTATCATGTTGTAATTTCTAGCTGCTCTATTTGTTATATGATTCCTTCATGCCATCATTTTTCTCTCCTGTAGTTGATTGGATGTTATACATTCTATTTTTTAATTTTTTTGTTTCACTGGTCATCCTTATAAGTTTAACAAGATATGCTTGACTTTAAACTTAGGTTACTCAATATCCTTCCTTCCTCCTGAATTGTACAAGACAGTGAGAAGGCTTTAAATCTAATCACAACCCTACCTTACATGTTACTCAACATTTTAATTGAACCTAGTTCACCATCCAGAGTACTCATGATTACTGTTATTTGTACAGTGTGGTCAATGTTTGTTTGGATTTACCCACATGGCTACTTTTTCTTTGTTTCTCATTCCTTCTTACATCTTAGCCTTTCCTTCTGGGAGCTCTTCTTTCTTTCTGAAGGAAATCTTTTGAAAGTCCTTTCAGTGAGGATATATTGGTGGTAAATATGCTGTTTTTGATTTTCTAAAAATGTCTTTACTTTTTCTTTTCTTTAATGAAATTTAGGTACAGAACTCTGGGTTAATAGTTATCTTCCAGCACTTTGAAAATATGCCACTATATTCCTTGCTTTCTCATGTTGGGATGTCTACCTAAATAAGAACAGTGATTAATATGACAATAAGTTTCTTATTTTTTTAAATCCTGACTCCTTTAAAGATACTTGATGTTTGTACTTCTACTAAAACATCTTTTTCTTTAGCTTGCTTGGGATTTGTAGTGATTTCTCACATGCATTCTAAATTTCAGCTGAAGTACTAATTATTCATAGAATATCCGTTCCTCTCCCCTGCAGGCCTCAGCACACACTTATACTTTAACCCCAGTTTTCTCCTGGCTTCTAGTCTCCAGGCGTCACACCCTGACTTCAAAGTCATTTCTCATCAATTCTGAGAAGTTCTCAGCAACATCCCCATTTTCTCTATATTCATCTTCTCTAAAGCCAATTTGATATATTTAAGCCTTCTTGTTGTACCCATATGTCTCATCTCTTTCTTATTTTCCACTTCCTGCTAAAGATAAGGAACGTGCAACATTTGAGAAGTATTTCTTTCAAACTTTCTTCCAGGGTACTAATTCTCTGTGAATTAGATGTGTCTTATCTGTTATTTAGCCTATCCACTGAGATTCTGATTTTTTTTTTTAATAAGCCCTTTTTGGTAGCATACTTCCGTGTTATGCTTTTCATTTTATCTTTAATCAGTTTAGATGCAACTTTTTTTTTCTCCTATTCTGCTACTTGATGTTCCGGGGACATGGTGCTCAAATTTCCTGTCTAATTGTGCTTACTCTTATGGTTTGTGTCCCTCATGCATTTTACCACCTTGGTTGGGGAGGAAAGGCTAATGTTTTATGTCGGGAAACACTGTATTCGCAAGGATGTTGTTGGGCCTCATTTGAGGTGGGTCCCTCTGGAGAGATTTGTGTCTGCTTCTCCCAGGCAGCTCAGGGCGTAACCAACCAAGGATTTAAATACTGATTTTTAAATTGTAATAGTGTAAATTCAAAGATATGTGTGAGCAGGTCTGTGCTTTATTCTTCTCACAGGAGATGCGTCATCTCTATCCTCCCATCCCCAAGAACACACCAAACAGGCTGACAGGTCCATTTTCTGTTTTCTTTGTTATTCTTGGTTTCTTCAGTGGGAGATTTTTATTTAGTATACTTTTCCATTAAAGGTATATCCCCTTAGAGAAGTGTTGTGCAAACTGCTGTCAAGTCCTATTAGTAGATAGTGAAATCAATTTAGTGCTGTGGTTCTCAACCTTGGCTGTGCCTTAGAATCACCCAGGGAGTTTTACAAACCTGATTCTCCAGCCACGACCCAAAGCCAATTAAATCAGAATCACTCAGGGTGGGACAGAAGCATGTATATATTGTATAGATCCTAAGTGATCTGAATGAGCAGCCAAGATTGAGAGCCACCAACATGGCCAGCCTTCTATAATAAATAGAATGGAATACAATAGCAAAAAAGAATATAACACTGATCCTTAGCAAGAATTGTGCATTTTGCTACAATATCAATTCAATGTTCAATGTGTGTACATGTAAGAGAGACAGTGACTATGCATCATGTTCTACACCAAATCATATCCTTTACTGTGGTCTACCCTTTTCAAAAAAAGTTAAGCCTCCTGGTTACCAAGAGTCGAAGCTGTTCCCGGCAGCCAGCTTATTATCTGCATATTTGTTGCACCCTGCGCTCCTTTTTTTGTTTGTTTGTTTTTCCCCACGTGTGGCGACTTCCCTTACTTTCCTGGATGTTCAGCTATGCAGTTCTACTTTATCCCACTCTTCTACATGTTTTTATAAAGGTTTTCAGGACATCAACTCTACCATATTGCTGAATATGGAGTTTCAGATTTCTTTATATATTTCTACTTTGTTTTAATTTTATTTAAAAGCATTATAATGTTTAAGTCAATTTTACATTTAAAATAAGTTGTGATTATACTCTGCTGATATTAATATACTCTAAAATGACACCACAGAATGTTATTAAGTGTGTCTTTCCAACAAACCCATCGTGGCTAGGAGGCTGTCACAAATAGCTGCAGAAAGTGATTCTTTAAACTCAAGGCTTTGAAATTGTGGTTGGTCAGTTCACAGGAGCATCAGAAAAAAACAAACCGATCTCAAAAGTAGGAACCAGGACAGACTTTCTTTTTGATGAAGTGCTAAGGTAAGATGGCAAGTGGGGATCATGAGGCACATCTGAGGCACTTCTCCCAACCAGCTAAGACAGGAGGAAGCATCACAGACACTGTGTTTGCTATTGTTGCTGCTGTTGGCAAGGCTAAAGTAGCCCCTGGGAACATTTGGACACCTTCCCAAAGATCTTCTAGATAAATACTTTTGTTTTATTTAAAGTCAGGAGTGAGATGAGGGATCCTAACTTTTTCTGTCCTGTCCCTAACACAAAATGCAACAAAAGATGCAACATAATTTTCTTATTACACCATGTCTCATCTCTGGAATTCTACACTAGCTCCTATCTTAATCCTCCCAAATGCTACTGACCTGGCCAAAATGCCATCTAGCCACATGAAGCAGTGGGAATAAGTCCACAGGGCAGTTAGTCCAAACCAGGCTTGTGCTTTGCATCTCATTATCTAAAACTCTCACCCCCCTTTATGCTATTTTTGTGTCACTCCAACATTTTTACATTGAAAATATATCAATGGTGTTCTATTGGGATTATGTTTAGAAATGCCACTCTAACCTGGCAGATTGCTGGCAATCTGTTTTCTCTCTCCAAGGAAGTAAACAGAGGCATAGCTGCTTTAGAGAGACTGAGGAGATAAAGGTAAAATAAAATAGAGTATCAGATCGAGGTAAGGTGGTGTTTTGTTTTTGTTTTGTTTTCACCGGTCAAAACATGTAAAATATGTTATTATGCCCAAGAACTGGATGATAATCCTTTGGGATAGATTAAAGGCAAAAGAAATGTGACTAGAGAAAAAGATGTTTATTTAAGGAAAAACTCTAAGAGAAAAAGAAAACTTAGGACCCCCCCCCAAAAAAAAAATTACTGACTACCCAAAGTCTTTTTACTCAAACATCATCCAAGGAAACAGATAAGTGACTGCTGCCACAGATAAATGAAGGTGCTTGCCACCTTCCCAGGAAGGTAGAGATCCTCTTACACCAAAGTGTATTTTAGGACCATAAGGTGTTGGAAAACCATTGAAGTTCATCATAGAAGCTTTGAATTATGTAATACTTACGATAGTCTCAAAATCTGTAAATTCAACACTTTTTATTTTTCACTTTTAAATTTAACTTTTTATTTTCCCCTTTTAGCTCTTTCCATCTTTATTCTGAAAGGTTAACTGTTTTCAAGGAATAAGGAGATTTTACAGAGCATTGTTTATTTAACTGTTACTCTTGAATCTTTACTACAGACAGCAGTTAGAGTAAATTGGCTATTTATTCCTATGGCATTAGAGAGGCTTGAAGTACGATAATGTTATAGGCTCAATTACAATTTTTAAGTTTCGATAAATCCTACATTCATCCATACTGCTCCTCTTCTGCACTCCATCTAATTCCCTTCACCTCCCTGCACTTCGCTCTCTAATCCCTGCCCCCTCCATCTTCTCTTCCTTTCTAGGAGGCACTGTTTCCAATTCTTAGACTGCTGCCTCCATTGTTCTGGGAAGAAGTGCATTTAATTCTGTGTACAAAATTTATGTTTTAAATGGTCTCTTTAAGAATTCTTTGAGATTTTCGACATGACAAATTCTAACATTTTTTGTGCTAAAAATCTTAATCTGTGTTTTCCAATAATATAGCCATTAGCCACAAGAGCCTAATTAAATTTAATCTAATTAAAATTAAGACTCTAGTTCCTCAAAAATAGCCACATTTCAAAGGCTCAATAACTTCATGTGTCTAGCAGCCATCACATTGGGTAGAGCAAGAGAATACCTTCCATCACTGCAGCAAGTTCTATTGGCCAGAGCTGTTTTAAAGCATTCATAGGTTTTGGAAACAACAATGGAAAGCTAAAATACATGATTCATTGATTTTTTTTTCTTTCATATTTAAGTGCTTTCATGTAACCAAATGGAAAAATAAAAAGACATGTCTTTCATTAAATGTCAATGTTAGATACTGTCCAAAAGATGAAGAAATAAAGTGTCATCAGGACAAAAGACAAACACCCCCTTAGGGATATGTGATTCTGGGTCCAGTTGCAGAATAAACATCAAGCTCAAAGGGAGGACCTTCTATGCTTACTTCATCACAGGGTTGCTTTTCTAAGGCCTTATCCACTAATCAGAACTGTAAACAGGTAAAATGAAGATTGTTCAATTTAAGGTATTCTCTGCCCTCCGAATTTTAGAATAGTTTATTTTTTTTTTTTTTTTTTTTAAAGATTTATTTATTTTATTACATATCTCCCCTTCCCCCCCCGTTGCGGGGACGCGCCGAGACTTGGTCACCGCGCAGGTGCGGCCTTCCCCGCCTGTGGGCGGCCTCCGCTTCCATCACGGCCGACTTTTTTCAGTTCGCGGGTGGCTGGCTGCGCTCGATTTGCAGGCGACCTGCCCTGCCCGTGGCGGCTTTTGCCTGTCCGTGGCAGCTTTTTGCCCTGCCCACGGCGGCTCCGGCCCGCCCATGGCGGCTTGCCATTCCCAAGGCGGTCTGCCCGCGAGGAGAGGTCCCCGGGAACCGAACCGGGGCCTCCCATGTGGTTTCCCAGCGAGCTCTTTATCCACTGAGCTATCTAGCCGGGCCCTAGAATAGTTTAAATGGTTCTGTGAGCAGGATGAGTAGAAGCACCTCAACTGTTTATTATCATATGAATACTCTGAAGTCCAAAACAGTATGTTACAGACTATCTCAGAGTTGGTGGAAAGTCATTCCTAAATCTATCACATTCATGAAACATACCTAAAAAGAATAGTACAAAACCAATGTAAAGTACTGTAATCAAATCAATACATAAAACCCAAAGCCCACAGAACTTTTTCTCAAGCCACTTCCTCATTTTCAGGTTAGAAGATGATGAGATACAGGGTGTCATTTCATATTTCACATGTGATGAGATGACCCGACTGCCCCACTAGAGTAAGAGATGTGAAATGCGGGTGGTCAGAGCAGGTGCAAGCAGATTGAAACAAGCCATGCTACTAAATAGCCCAGGGTCTTAGAGGTACCACTCACCACTTAGGGGAACATAGGGACTGGAAGCAGAATTTAAGATCATTCTTACAAAGAAGCTTAATAACCAGAAGGAAAATAAAAGTCCAAATGCTCATTAATTTATCTAGTTAATGACTTATAACATCTTGAAGAGAACCCCAAATAAAGATAATTAGTTGCCTCGCAGTAGGAATGGCTAAACTTTGCTTTTATGTTCATGTTCAAATTTAAAATGAAAAGACTCTAAAATAATCATTATTTAATATTTCACATTTATTCCTGAAAGTATAGAAAGGAAGGTGTAAGTGGGAAGAATTTAAAAAGTTTAAGTCAATAAATACAATTACAACTATCTTAAACAGAATGGAATGATTCCCAGGATAAAAAAAAACAGAAAATTCTGCGATGTTTATACTTGAGTTTCTAACCCAACTAAAGAAATTTATCTTCTTTCAAAAGAAAATTTTGACCAGAGTTACATAATCATCCACAAGATGGACAACTGTGCAGTAATTAAAAATGTTTCTACATCACATCTGAATGTAACATAAGTTTAAAAAACATACAAGATTATATATGGTATGATCTCAACTGAGTGAGAGGCACTACGTAAAGGAGTGGGAAACAGTGGAACCAAACAGAGGCTGTCCCTACATTCATAGAGCTCAGAGTCTAGTGGGAAAGACAGTCATCAAACAAAAGGTCACACAAATAAATATAAAGTTGCAACTGTAACGAGTGCTGTGGAGAATGTCTCAGGAGGCTACCATGGGGCTTTACTTAGATTACAAAGGCAGTGGCGTGGTGATTAGGGCCAGGCAAAGTGACTTTGAAGAAGTGACATTAAGGCTGGGACCTAACTGAGGAGTAGGGATCAACCCTGTGAAGAGCTGGATGAAAGGACAGGTATGAAGATATTGGTCAGAGCATAGCATAGGTGCCTGTCACTGGGAGAAAAGGTAAGTAGAGTGTGGCAAATGCATGCAGTGCAGTAGCACAGGGCACTAGAATTAACCAGATTTGCAAACAGCAACAGAGTAATGGCTCCCAAACAATGTGGAGCAGAACAAAGAAACCAAATGAAATTTATTACACAATACTACTGATGAAACAAATATACATGTGCTACAGAAATACTACACATCTTTCAAGGATAGACATAACTCAAAGCATATATTTACTAGCATTAAATGGGTGACTTTGTGCAAAAGGGGAAGGGGAAAGAAGGCATGGGATTGAAGAGGAAAAATAATAAAGTAAAACAAAACAATGTTAATAATGACTAGTAATGAGGGTATGAACCGCAGACTATGACAAACTCATCTCTGCAACTGAGGTGCAAGAAAGAAAGCAAGATGACTAGAGGGGGAAGATCTGGGCAGAGGGAATATCTTGTTATAAGGCACCAAGAGGCAAGAAAGTCTTGGCGTTTTGAGGAGCCCAAACAAAAGACCTGTGTGGTATGCGAAGCACCAAAAGTTAGGGGTGGGGCATGGCGGAGGTAATGGCAGAAGATGAAGGCCAGGGACAGAGGCCTGGTGAGTGTGGCCTCAAGGCCTCATCAAAAGTTTTGGATTCTATCCTGTGTACAGAGTCTTAAGAAATGAAAACAAACACACAGAAATAAATTCATTAAAAAGAAGACTACTAGGAAAGAATGAAGTGTTAACATTGATTATATCTGGGTATATGATTTTAGGCGATCTTTTAAAATTTTTACCTGTCTTTTAAACATGCTTTTATAATAAATTTGTACAGCTTCTATAGCTAGGAAATGAAGCTATAAAAAAAACAAAATCATGTTTTTTTCCTCAAGTGTTCAAGATTAGTATTTGTAGGTATAAGAATTAGAAATACTTGAGGAGATATCAACCATTCCATGAGTATAGAATGTATTAGAAATATGTCTGAAAGGACCAGAATTACCCTTTAAAATATGTAGCAGATTCATTCAATGCTTGTCTCTTTAAAACTTTTGTCACTATTTATATTTGTTATTAAAACACATACTTTCATTATTATAATGAAAAAACCCTCATAAAACTAAGAGTAAAATGAAAAATCATAGCCTAATAAAATTACTTGTAAAATTAAGGAAGAACACAGATTAAAGAACTTTCATCTTTTTCAGTGAATAAATGTTCAAGACATAAAGAAACAAAGAGGGGAAGAGAGAGTAGTCACAGACCAGCCCTTAAACGAACTGAAAGGCAGACGGTTTACTCCTAACTCGTGACAGAATTAGGCCTGAGGTATTACATTAGCTCTTCTTTAGCTTCTAACGTGCAGATTGCCCTTTCATAAGAGCAAATGCCCATTATAATGTGTTTCAATTTTTCAAGAGATAGAGGCACATAAAATTACATCTGAAATAGCACTTTAAAATTAATGCCATTAATTCACCTATACATGTCTATGATGGATTCACTATTATGCAATGCTAAGAAGGCCAACAGGCATCATTAAAAGATTAGACAATAGAACACTCAGTGTTGTCCAAAGCCTATAAGTCATTTAGTTCATCTACCTTTATTAATAAGGCCCCCCCTCAGCATTCCAAACCAATCTTCAAAGACTTTCCAAGAAGGAGACTTCCTTCCTCTGGGGAACACCCTATTTACTGAAAGCTGAGGGGAATGTTCCAGGAGAAATCAGCACACCCCTGAGGGATATTCTCTTGGAGTGCTTTCTCACCAATGGTAGTAGAACAGCCTCAGAGTACAGCACTTGATTTTGTAAACCTTGAGACGAACATTAACATTTTATAGCTTATTCAGACTTTATATATGAGTGGGATGGATTTGATGGGAATTTAGAAGCTAGACAAATAATCTAATTGCCACTCGAGCTGTCATCATCATCTGTAATCCAGCACCTCTCCACACCTACAGGACTCTCCTCGGCGCTCCACCCAGCTCCCTTTAACCCCCTTCCTTCCTCCTCTCTCCTCTGCAGTCCAAGCACTCTCACTGCACCCACATGCCAATATTTCATTATTAATTGGAAAGTATTTCAATGAAATAGCAATATTCCTAAAGTACTTGGTGAGTGTAAAATTGAGAACTTCGTGAGGTAGAAGTCAGGGAAGTTCCAGGCCAAGTTTGACTTGAGAAAAGGTACAGAGAATGAAACTAAGAGAGAGATGGTGTGTGCAGTGGCACCAAACACAGAGGTGACTTCAGGTACTTTATGGTTACCCGGTGACAGGCATCAGATATGCCCCCACTGGATTCATTTAGAATGAATCATTAAGAAGGTTCCTGTCCCACAATAAGCACGATTTTTTTTTGTAGTTCATGAAATGAGAAACTTTCCTTTCCTCTAAGAGTTTTCTAGTACTTCAACCCATGGAAAAATTCATAAAGTTAATTTTGTATGCTTTTTTTTTTTTGTATCTAGAGAATACGCCTAAAAGCTGTGGAAAGAGATTGCAAAGATAAAACTGTAACTTCAAAGAAGTACCTTACTAGTCATGATGTGATATGAACAGTCCTCACCCATACGCAATCATTCAATACACAAAACGTTCAGATAATGAAACAATTAAGAGAAACTAAAATACTCCCATTTTGGTACTGTTCTTTATACCACAACCACAGTAAAAACTTAGTTCAAATGACCACAGGTATTCACATACAGC
>PVKH010002296.1:0-27584 GCA_004027955.1 Chaetophractus vellerosus
CTGCCCTGCCCGTGGCGGCTTTTGCCTGTCCGTGGCAGCTTTTTGCCCTGCCCACGGCGGCTCCGGCCCGCCCATGGAGGCTTGCCATTCTCAAGGCGGTCTGCCCGCTAGGAGAGGTCCCCGGGAACCGAACCCAGGGCCTCCCATGTGGTTTCCCAGCGAGCTCTTTATCCACTGAGCTATCTAGCCGGGCCCTGTGCTTGTACTCTTTCTTGTCCAGTGTGAAAAACCTCCCCACACTAGTGCCCTGCTCCTGTGTGGCTACCTACCCTGCCACTCCCCGGCCATGAGTGGCCAGGTGCTGGAGAAGTCCCAAGCAGGCCGGAAAGCCCTTCCCACCCTCTCTGCCTTTGAAGAGCTTCTCTGACATGTGGATTCTGCAGCTCTTCCAAAACAAGGTCCTCCATTCAATCCTACTTAAGGATCCCTCTTTACTTTGTCACTTCTGGTGCTGATGAAGGTTTGCACTGAACCAGAATTATCTCCAAATGTCCCATACTGTACACAGTTTTATCTTTTTAAGCCTAAGCCACACATTTCACAGGGGTGGGCCTTCTGGCTGAATGGATCTGTCTTGGGGTTTCAATATGCAATGTCATTCCATAAAAACATTCTGCTCAGAAAGTGCTACTGCAGCCTCTGTTCCACACCAACAACCAGAGGAGAGACACCATGAGATGAAGCACAGGAAGGAGAGGAAGGGGTCTCCAGTTCACTGCTCTGCAAATGTGTTCCAGCAGAGTCTGGGTTGTTGATGACATGTGAGCAAAGTGCAGAAGTGTGTGTCCAGGCCCAGGCAAAATGACTGAAGCTGGTGTTCAAGGACTAGTTGAGGATACGCACATACTTTAAGACACATTACGTGTAGGCCAATGTTTCAGAGCACAGGGCCAGTCCCCTTCTGAGCCCCTTTGCCACAGCTGGAACATGGGCTCTTCCCCAAGCTCAAGTTGGGCAACTACATGGAACTTTGAAGATCCAAGTCCCAGTGAGGCCACAAATGCAAAGTTCCCCAGCATCACATTATGGTACAGTAGTCTCTGAATATCATCAAGGAGCTTCCACTCCTCCCAGGAGAACTATGTGGCCAAGGACTCAAAGGTCACACAACCCAGTGCATAATCAGTACACACTTCTGCAGCAATCGTAGCCTGTGCTGGGCCCATCAGTGCAGCTGCTGCCATCATAACATAATGGCTAAGCCAAGGGCTGAGAGGCAAGAGACCAGGGTGGAAAGCCAACACCACCGTCCTCAGTGGATCCCAGCAGCAGGTCAGGGGGTGCTACCACTAAGCTTCAGGTCTGCCTCAGTGCAGTGGGGGCAACGCCTCCTCTTGAGCCTTCCTGGGCCTGTTACTTTGGCCATACTGAGTGCTCCGGAACCTCGGATTTTGGTTTTGCCATTTTTACATCTTGCTGATTTCAATTTGTTAATATTTTGTTAAGGAATTTTGTGGGTACGATCACGAGGGAAAGTGATCTACAGTTTTCTTTTTTACATGTCTTTCTCTGATTTTATAGTAAGAGTAACCCTGGTACCATGAAAATGAATGGAGAAAGTGTTTCCTCCTCCTCTATTTTTGAAAGAATTTGCATAGGATTGGTATTCTTTTTTTGTTGTTGCTGTTAGAGAGAATTCATCAGTGAAGGCATATAGGTCTGGGATTTTCCTTTTGAGAAGAGTTAGAAGTTAAAGATTCAATTTCTTTAATGGATATGGGACTTGTCAAGTTTTCTTTTTCTTATTGAGTTCAGTTTTGGAAATTTGTGCCTGTTAATGTATTTGCCTATTTCATCCATTTATTGGTATGGAATTGTTTATAGTATTGATTATGTTGATTATTTTCTAAATATTTAGGGATTTTCCAGATATCTTTTTGAAAATGATTTCGAATTCAATTCTATTGTGGTCAAAGTGCATTGTTTTCAGGGTGGCATGGATATTCTGTCTGTCTTACTTCCTCCTCAACTGTTTTGTGGGATTAATAGTCTCAGAATGGATAGAAACACAAATGGAGAAAATTAGAGAGGGAGGTGAGAGCTATGTGTGTATGTGTGTGTATTCATGACAGAGAGAGAGAGAGAGAGAGAGAGAGAGAGAGAGAGAGAGAGAGAGAGAGAATGTCTGTAGGTTATACCACTACAACTTCAGAAAGCGCCGACCACCCAATAGACTTGGGCTGCCTTTCTGCATAAAAGATCTACCTTCCTCTACCTTGCTCTGCTCCAGGGTGACTGACACATTTGCATTGCATCAAGAGGTCCCTTGTCCTCTGGCTCCTGTTTGAGTTGAGCCAATGGGAGGCAGAGAGTGAGAGCAAAGCAAGGTCTGGGTGGGTACTGCCGACGCCTTTCTGCTGGGCTGCCCTGGTTGACCGCATCCCTCCACCAAAGGCACAGCTCCTGTCAGGTGGCCCTTCTCTCACGTCTCAGCCATTCTCTTTGAGCTTCTCGAACGGCTCCCTCCCCTTTCCCCCAGACCCAGGGGTGGTAATAGCTCCCTGCTCTTCCTGGCTCTGAGTTTCTATAAATCCCTTTTTAGTTTCCCTCAATCCCGCCCATGTCTTTGAAACAGCCCCTTCATTATGATTGCCCCATTTGTCAATTGCTACATTTTCGGATATGCTATCTTTCTCAACTTTAGCCTTGACTGATTTAACAGAGAAGGCTGCCCCGTTTCTGATTATCAGAGATCATTTGCTTCTGGCCTGGAGGAAGGCGATGGGAAAACGGGAAAGGTCTTTTTCCTTCTTTCAGGTAAGTAGAAAGACGGAAGGGTTGTATTAATGTGTTAAAAAAACAAAACAAAACAAAACATGTATTCAGAATTAACTCAGGTTTTCTTCAAATTAAAATCAGTTAACCTACATTTGTGTTAAAGTGTTAATGTTTTCCCTGTGAGTAGGTTTTACCAACTGGAGCCCAATTCATTTACACCTGGATTTTTGAAATGACAGAGATTGCTCCTCTTCACTGGCTCATCAATTATTTATTGACATGTCAGGATAATGAGACTTCAGAAGGAAACTAACAACAGGTGGTTATTTAAAGAATAAATGCCACAACTAATGGGCTTTTTGGCACCACTCTCTTTTTTCTGACAACATGGGGACATTTGCTCTTACTGTCAGGATCTATTTTATTGCATTGAATATGGTGGTTAGTTTTAAACTGAAATACGTTTCACAGTGTCTGCTCCAATTAAAAGAATCATAAAATGCTGTTGAATTCCCTGCTCCAAAATATTTGGCTCATTAGGAGTTTTCTCACACCAGTTAATGATTTAATTAGCTAAACTCTTTAAATTAAATCCTTTATCAGCATTATATGTTGCCAAAGATATAAAATGCCCATCCTTACAACTCGCAAACTTTCATAGAGTAACACCAGGAGAGCAATTTCCCATAAATGTTAAATAATAAATTTCTAAAGAAACTTCCACTTCCACTAACAGAAAAAGGGGTAGCCACAGGAGGCCATATTGCCACCAATCACTAGATTCTCTTAATGTGCTCCTGTCAACTGCCTAAATGCCTGTCAACAATTAGCAATCTGTAAAATGGTGCCAATTATACCATTTCTATTTGCAGCCCCAATATTTACTTAGGCCTATTCTCTTTAGAGTGTTCCAGTATAAATCAAGCAGTCGAATGCTCCTCAACCCCACACAAAAAGGCTTCAGGGTGGGGGTGGACGGTATTTATGGAGTAGTAGTGAATTCAATAATAGTCCACCTCTTTTCCAAACAAATATGTCTATATAAAAGAATTAGAAAAGAAATTGCAGTGCATATAAATAAGAGTGATACTAAAAATTTAACCATTGGTATTGTGATGGCACTGCCCATCAACACAGGCATTGGCCATAATCAAGAAGCCACTCCTAGGCCAGTGCAGACTGGATGAATTTCAGCCCTGCATGTGTGTATGAGAATGTGACAGCATAAACCTGCACTGCTTGTGTAATATGGGAAAGAGAAACATAAAGCGGGATAGGCCAAGAAAAGAGGAGAGAGGAGAGAGATGTTGTCTTAGTTTGCTAAAGGCTGCCAAGGCAATATACCAGAAATGGGTTGGTTTTTACAATCAGGATTTATTAGGTCGCAAGCTTACAGTGCTGAGGTCGTGAGAATGTCCAAACCAAGGCTTCATCAGGTGATGATTTTCTTCCCAAGGATTGGCTGCTGGTAGTCCTGGATTCCTTTCTCATCTGGCAAGGCATACGGTGGCATCTGCCAGTCTCTGCCTTCTCCTCTGGGCTCCACTGCTTTCAGCTTCTGGCTGTACCATCTGTGGCCTTCTCTCTCAGCTTCTGTGGGTTCTTCTCTGTTCCTGTGTCTTTTTTCTCTCTGTCTTCAGCCCATGTATAAAGGACTCAAGTAAGAGGATTAAGACCCACTCTGGGTCATGCATTACTGAAGTGATCTAATCAAACACCCTAACTGAGGTGATTTAACCAAGGGTCCCACTTACAATAAGGTCACATCCACAGGAATGGATTAATTTAAGAACATAATTTTCTGGGATCCATAAAAGCCTCAAACTACCACAGATGTCAAAAGGCAAGTGAGATGGTGTTTATCTGAGTTTTGGAGCTGCACAGGCCACAGGGTGCCCCACTACCCTAATTACAGTGACTGCCGTAAGTATAATACTTTCAGCGTTTAAAAATTCTTCCTTTGATCCTCATTTTATCCTCAAAATGAAATAAAGAATATTTTAATATTTTATGCTTTAAAGAGAGAACTAGAAAGATCAGATTAGAAAGTTGTCTTCTAATCTGGAGTCTGGTGTCTCCTTCCTCTGCCAGTGGCTTAGCAGTAAACATGCTTCTCAGATTCTGGGTTCACGCTCTGCTGTCCTTCCACCATGTGAATTAAGCCTCCCAGACAGGGAATTCTAAAGAAGTCCTGCCACAGTAAAGTTGTCTGTACATTTCTCCACTTTGCTTCTGCCAGCCCTTGCAAGCTCTGTCCTTGGATAGTACCTTACAGTCTGATTGTCCTCCTCCCTCTAGATGTTGGCCCTGGCCCTGGCTTTGACTCCAGCTCTGCTTTTGTCAGTCCTCCCAAGGATGCAATCTTAGGCAGCGCCTCTGGAAATCTCACTTGCTCTTCAAAGACACATTCCTATTCCCATTTATTTTGGAGTCCTCAGAAGGTTTCTCCCTTATGCTATGGTGTCTGTTAATTTCTTCCTCTTCTTTGCTGAACCCCACCCACCCCACTAACCCCCTTTTAGTAATAAGTCCACAGCTCGGTACATCAACAATAATAAATTTTATGATGATGGCCATGTCTGGCCAATGTCAAGGGTGCTGCCACACATGCCAAAGGCACCATACCCCTACTTCTTCCAAATTCTTCAGGCTCTGGGCTCTGTCACTAGGGTGCTTTTGAGTTATTAGAGCTTGGCTATAGTCTAAAGAGGTCCCAAAGGGCCAAATGCTTTCTGATGGAGTAGGGAAAATCCCTTTCCTCCACTTTTGTGTCATCTGTTAAACAATTCTCCTGACTTAAGAAATGGGAATGTATTGGATCCTGTATAACCAGAAAATCTGTAAATTGATCTTAGAGCCTTCACAGGCTCAACAAATTGGTGTCTCTCTCTTTTTCCTTGGTCACTATTTATCTCTGCCTATTTCAAAGCCCTGCATTTCCCTCTGTACTAGCCTCCTTCCTTCTTGCTAGGAGAGACTTCCGTCATGGATGAAAGTGAAGGATTTGATGAGAAATGTCCACCAACCAACCCAGGCTTACAACACCCTCGCTTCAAAACCTCAGAAGAGAGATACTGCTCCTCACTTTGCACAATCATGTGTGAAGTTCACCAAAGGTGACCTGGTTTGGGTCAGATGCTCTTCCTTGGACCAATTACTGTGGCCAGGGAGGGGGATAAGCTATTGGGATGGAGAGCACAGTTATAAGATATCTTACAAGATATGAGATAAGGTAAGTGGAATTTCACAAAGAAGGGGGTAAGAAATACTAGGCAGAAGTAAAAGCAATAAATTCCCATTTGGAAAATAAATATCTTAGAGAATCACTGATGAGAAAACCTTAAGTTTTTATCTGCCACACATCTCTCCCTAGAACTCAGAGATGAATCCACACAGTTGGGTCAAAGGAATAGCTTAGTGACAGATGCACTCAGACCCTTCCATCCCCTACTGTGACCAAGATTCTAGCACTGAACACAGCTGATGTGCTAACCCCCTTTTCTTGGATGAGTTCTTTCTCAGGCAGCTCTTTAATCTTCCATGCCATAAACTCACGGTAGGCCATCCCATAAGAACTACAAAATTGCTCAGTCCTAAAATAAGCACTCCTTCAGAGTGTGGGAGATGTGTAATGTCTTGCTTTTTCTATAACTGTAAAGGAGAACTGTAATATCTGCTTCTATCAATGGCTAGGTTTCCTGCAATGATTAATTACTTAGAGCTTTTGTAAAGCATTTTAAGGCCCTTGCAAAATGATGATGATATAAGTAAGAAATATTTAATTAATATATCATTTTTGTTCTGTAAAAAATTTATGAATGTCTAAAATTTTTGTGTAATGCCATATTTTACTAAAATGCTATTGAAAAATTTTCACTGCCTAAATCAAGAAAAATGTAGTGGACAACTACAATTTTAGGTTATTTACATTCAGCCCTTAACTAAGGAAGGGACACAGAGTAGAGGACGTTAGGCCTTCTTTCCACCATTATCCCAAGCCCTAACCTTATCTTGCCAGCTTGAAAAAAATGTATGCATATTTTTTCATTTTTTTCTAAACCCCATAGTATTACATTTTTAAGCAATGAGAAAATTCTTTGTACATGACCTATGGAAAATATAATCTAGCATGCTGTATAGCTCAGTAGAGAAATTATTGGATGTTGAGGATCTAGGTTTCAACTCCCTATTTTACTTTCCTTTGTTTATGGAGACAAATTAAGTAGAGTAGTTGTTGACTCCAAAATTTCTGTCTAGAGCTTCAACTTAGTCTGCTGAAGGTGGAGATCTCAAAATCTTCATTTGACATTTCAATAGATCCATCAAACAGAAGTCTTGATTCTGCCTACACAAATGTGCCACAAACCAATTTCTCTCTAGCAATTATTAAAATATTATCTCTTAGCATGAACCCCACCCTTCTATTTCCTATTTTGTGATGCTTGGGCTCCCACGCTGTAAACCAGATTCTGCTTTGCCAGTTAGCTCCCTGTCAGGCTCTGCCAATACGGGGTGCTAGAGGAGCACCGCAAGCCTGGAGGAGGAGAAGGCCATGCTCCTTCCTATCTGTTTCCTGTTCCTGGTCTGCTTCCTCTTTTTGCTTTGGCTTCCTGGTCTAGCCAGTGTCACCTTAGCAATATTTTCTCACCTGACAGCACCAATTCGTTCCAATACCACCAGTAATTCCAGTTGGAAGTTCTTCCAGCTCTCACAGATCCAGCTTCATGTTGTCCCCCTCGAGCACCAACCAGCTGGCACTCCCTTCTCAGAGAGTCCTGGATTGGAGCTTGGTTCCCCTACTTACTAACTGCATATATTTAAGTGAGTTCCTGAGTTTTAATCCCATTTCTACCACTTTCCTAAATGTGTGATGTTAGGCAAATTAGTTAACCTCGCTGAACCACACTGGCCATGCCTGTAAAATAAGGATAGTAATCAAACCCAAGTCATAGGATCATTGTGAAGATAAATGAGTTACTGCAAGTAAAATGCCAGCACAGAGCTTGGTATGGCAAAAGACTCTTCAAGATCATTTCTTTCAAAACTTTAAAATCCTTTATAAAATTCTATCACCTTATGGATGGTGGTGGTTTGGCAGTGGATGGGGGTGATGGTGGTGCAGTGATGTGAGTGGGGTCGATGATGCTAGAGTGTGAGTGTGAGTGGGGTGGGGGGGTGGTTGGGCTATTCATGGAGCTGGGGGACAGAACAGGTGAACTCTGGAGAGGTTAAGGACTATGGTTGAAAATACAATTATAAGAGTGTTCTTTTAGCAACTATGACAGGGGAGAGTCACTGGTGCAGGATGTCATTAGTGGGGTGATGTGTGGGGAAGGGTGCTCCTCGGGCATGCCTCTGTGGAATATGAATGTGTTCATGTTGGCATAGGGTGGAGACCCACATGATAACAAACAAAATATTAAACTCCCATCCTGGTGAGTCCTGCCATGCTCTCAGAGAGAGTGACAAGAATCTCTAGAGTACATAAGCAGTGCCTAATAAAAGATAACAGACTAATATGCCAAGCCTTCACTATTAATGCTTGTACTTATGAACTTCATTCTTGTAAAACTGGAACTTAGTCAAATAACTGTTGCCTAAGAATTACCTCCTGTAAACCTCCTTGTTACTCAAATGTGGGATCTCTCTAAGCCAAACTCAGCAAATGAACACAGTCCCTCCCTGCCACCGCTCCCCAGCATGGGACATGACTTCCAGGGATGAGCCTCCCTGACACCAAAGGATTAATACCAAGCACCAACCAGTGATGCATTTGGAAAAAGACCTTGATCAAATGGAGGAATCATTAAATACAAAAAGGTTTTTATGGCTAAGAGATATCAAACTGAGCCAGGAAGTCATTCCAGTGGTTATGCTTGTGCACATTTCAGGCAGATCACACTAACTGCCACAGTAAACAAAACCTCAAACAGGTGCTTCTAAGGGCTCTAGAGACATCCAGACACTCTAGGTAAGGCACACAACCCCATGAAATCAGCACCCCATTGGTAGGCCTTACCATGGAATATATGATAATCTATTTCCCCAATGTAACAGAATTAGACTCTTATAATTTCTCTACACAGGAGTCTTCTACCCCTTTTATTTGAGCCTATAGTTAGCACTATACCCATTAAATACATGTCCCAGAGACTTAGTCTTTGGTCTGTTCATATACTGTTTGAGCCCTGAATCTCAGCAGAGTTGCAGCCAACAACTACTCTCCAGTTCATTGGACTCAATCAGGACAACTAACAAAAGGATGATGATGGGCAATGCCCATCCCAAAAACAGAGAGCACCTACAACTGCAAGGCAAGCAGTTCCTTCCATCTGCCCCAGAAGATCTAAGCCCCCTCTCAATCTGAAGCAGAGTGGGCATCATCATTCCAAAAGCCTCAAGATTGAGAAATGAATGGGCATAAAAGGGGAATGAAGCCATGGACGAAAGTAGACATTATTATTCTAGTAATGGAAGAATTTGTAACACTGATATAAAGGTAGTAGTCACCAGAGGTTCTGAAGGGAGAGGAGAAAAGAATAGGTGGAACACAGGGTATTTTTGAGGCATTGGAATTGTTCTGCATGATGTTACGATGGTGGATATGGGCCATTATACATTTTGTTAAAATCTATAAAACTGTATGGTGCAAAGTGTAAACCATAGTGTAAATTATAGACCTTGGTTAGTAGCAATGCTTCAATATTTGTTTATCAAGTGTAACAATGTATGACACTAATGTAAGATATTAAGGGGAAATGTGGGAGGAAAGGGAAAGGTGTATAGAAATCCTCTATACTTTAATGTAACTTTTCTGTAATCTAAAATTTCTTTAAAAATAAAGTTTATTTTATGGAAAAAAATACTACTACCTTAGAGGTGTGCAAGGTGTAGAGGCGGTGACTACGGCTCCCTGACAGGACACAGGCCAGAGCTCTATGAGGAGAAATCATTATAAATCCTAAAAATATATTTTCCCTTCTCTATGTATTTAACATAAAATTATTTTTGTTTGTATTTGGATTCATTTTCTAAAGTCAATATCTTAAATCCATATTAGTTACAAAAATTAGTTATAAAAAATTAGCTGTGGAAATGAATTTGTGGAAGCATTAAAATAAAATTGGTTATCCTAAGTCTGATGTTCTTAACAGAAAAGATTTTGACTGGTTGTTTGAGACTGTTGAAGAGGAATCATTTTTGAAGTGGTTTTGTGGGAATGTGAATGAACAGAACGTGTTGTCTGAAAAAGAATTGCAAGCTTTTAGCACTCTTCAAAAATCAGGCAAGCCCATCCTAGAAAAAGCAGCATTGGATGAAGTTCTTAAAATCTGTAAAATTTCTGATTTGAAGACACAGTCTGGATGACAAAGAGCTAGAGAGATTAGAGGATGAAAATCAAACTTTGCAGAAGTTAAAGGACCTAAACTTCAACAACATAAAAAATGCCTGTTTATGGCTTCAGTAACTAGCCACAAATCTCTTGAGGTTAAATGCCAAAGAAGAAGACATAAAAAGCTGAAGGAGAGTAAAAAATTTCTAGATGCTGTGAATACTAAAATCAGTAATGACCATCAGGCTCTTAACTGATGGAGTTGTAAAATTGATAAAGTTTTTCAAACATTCTAATTTAGGACAAGGGATGAATCCACTGCTGTTTTTGTTTGTTTGTTTGTTTGTCAATTTTCCTTGGAAAAGCATCTAAGCCAGGAGGAGCAAAGCAGAGCAGCATTAATTAACCTTAAATACCAAAACAAGAACAACAAAAAACAACAAAAACACACACAAAAACCAGTTCTTTCAAGGTATACATGAAGCAGTTGAAAGTTCAAATGAAGAAATTTTCAACTATTAGGTATACAAACACCACGTATTTCTGATAATCAAGAAATCCTCGAGGAGAAATGGCTAGAGATGGTTGGGCTACAGTTAGCACACATTTGTGTGCAACATCAGTTAATTCAACTGAAAGCAAATAATTTGAGCATGAAGTCAAGTATAAAATGGGCAGAGGAGACTCTTCATAGCCTCACCAACAAAGCTGTTGGCAAAGAAAATTTGGATGTTGTATTAGTCAAAGGGGTGCTGATGCAAAATACCAGAAATCTGTTGGCTTTTATAAGGGTATTTATTTGGGGTAGAAGTTTACAGTGACAAGGCCATAAAGCGTAAGTTACTTCCCTCACCAAAGTCTGTTGCCATGTGTTGGAGCAAGATGGCTGTGACATCTACAGGGTTCAGGCTTTCTCTTCCTCTCAAGGCGCCATGGTCCCAGCTTCTTCCAATATCAGCTTTAGGCTGGGATAAGTCTCGTCTCTCTCCCAGGGCTTGTTTCTCTCCAGGCTTAGTTGCTCTGCTCTCTATGGCCAACTGTAAACTATCAGGTGATGGCTCATCTCTCTTCCTGGGGCCTCTGCCTTGTCTAATGGAGCCTTCTCTCTTTCCTCATGTATCTGCTTCTCTGTGTGTTTACTTCCCAGGGCTCCAATATCAAAACTCCAACTAACTCTTCTGCCTTGTTGCTTTCTCTGTTGTTTTCCTTTGGTGGGCAGTGACTCAATGTCCTCCTGACATGGCCCAATCAGAGCCTTAATCATTATTTAATCTATTAAAAGTGAAACCTCTGAATCCAATCCAATCTAATATGCCCAGAGGGACAGACCAGTTCACAAACATAATCCAATATCTAGTTTTGGACTTCATAAACAATATCAAACTGCTACAGACGCTAAAATTTCTAGCTTGACCAGTGAGATTATAAAACTTGAACAACAATTCACCCATATAAAAAGACAACAGTTTGCCTGTTGTGGTAAGAGAGAATGCCCAGTTGTTGAACATGCCATTTGTAAAGGGAGTTTTTGATCTGTAGCTTGATAAACAAGACTATTACACAACAAGACAAGAATTAGTTTTAAATCAGTTAATAAAACAACTGAATAAGTTAAATCATAACCTTGCTGATGTGAAGGCAAAAAGAAAAGCTTTGGCAGGTAATAACCTACATCAAATGGAAAGAGAATTTTATGTGTATTTTTTAAAGATGGAGATTATCTGAAAGATATCGTGGAGAATTTAGAAATTCAATCAAAGATTAAAGCTGTTGGTCTTGAAGATTGAAAATTACTAAAATTCTGAATCTTTAACTACCATATTAATTTCAAATATGCTATGCTTTAATGTTTTACATATTAGGAGAACACCATATCATATGTAAAAAACACTGCTAACTTTTTAAATTCAGTGTCAGTGGAACATTTCATTTAATAAGCACAAATATTACACCAATTTTTCCTTATATCACATGTTTGTTTAGAGTATCCCAGTGCTTTTTTTAATTTGAACATTTGCTTGATGGCACTTCAGTGGGTGAGATACTTAGTCCTGGTAATTTTTACTTACAGGGGAAAAGCATTATTATATAATGTAAATATTTTAGTACAGTTGGTTATATCTCCCCTTTACTATTTTTTGAGGGATGATATAAAAAATTTGAAGTAGCAATTTTACCAGGTAGTATGTCAAATCCTTCTTGAGTGCCCAATTTATACAAGGCCTGTATTCAACACTATGTGAACTTTATAGAGAAAAGAGAAGGCATAGATATTACCTGCAAGAAATTACCTTACCTGCTTTTAATATGGAATGCCACGCTAAAATTTACATATTTCAGGTGGTCTTTTTAGAATTATTTTCAGCTATAACATCAGAAAATGGAACACCAGAAAATGGACATGATTAGGTGACCAATGAGCCCTGTTGATTTTTGTCATCCATTGACCAAAAATGTTTTTGCCTATTACTATATTTGCACATTGAGAATTTGTATTTATGAAGTAGATCTTGATATACTTGAAAATTCTGTAACAATAAATTTTGTCTAACATTTTAAAAAAATACTATTACCCTAGGCTTTATAATTGTTTTAAAGTTTAAAATATTCTGATGGACTTACTAGTAAACTTTCTGAAAAAAAAATCCATTCAAGCATTTATAAATCACCAGCTGGTACTCTTCTAATTCATACAACTTTTGTAGCATATTTCTCACCGCCTCCTGGCGACAAGGTCAGGAGGCAGCAATTACTCGCCTGCTTTTATTGATGGGAAATTGCAACTCCACGAGTTGAAGTGATTTAGGTCAGTGGCTGAGCTGAGTGGTTCATCCTAGTCTGACAGCCTTTCCGGAGCCTCAGGTTTGACATTCTTCTTGAGCACACTCGGGACATTTGACATATCTGCTCAGTGAGTAAGACAGCCATCTCAAAATGGCTACTCTTCATATACGAATATGGCATCATTCACTCACCACCTGTCAAAGAGGCACTTGGGATATCTTTTTCCACAAGTCACCTGCAGTGGGGTGTGCTCTGGGCTTTAGCTTGCAACGTAAAACCAGGGGGCTTAGAAAAGATGAACATACCATTCTGGTCAAATAATCATAAAATGCTAATATTGGATGGAGCTTGAGGAATAACCTGGCCTAATTCCCTCAGATTATATATGAGGAAATGACACCCAGAGTGTCTAAATATTCAGCGAGCATCATACGGTGATTTTATAGCAGAGTCAGCACTATCACTACCTTATGCTGCCCCCAAGCAAGGCAGAAAAAGGACTCCCACAGCACCTCCCCAAACATCAACCTCTCTTTGTTGGCCCTCTGTGCTTCCCATGCCACATTTTTCCTACTTCTCAGGGGCAGAACTTCCCTGTCTTAGAACACTTTCCCTGATAAATGAATCTGTGGCAGTTTTAAGTTTTTTGTGGATCCCAGAAAAGCTCGATTCCTTAGTGCTAATCCATTCCCATGCATGAAAACCTGTTGTAGGAAGGAATGCTTGATTAAATTACTTCTGTTAAGGGCCTTTGATTAGGGTTGGCCTTAATCTTTTATTGGAGTCCTTTATAAACAGAGGACTAAAAGCAACAGACAGAGGAAAAATCTTCAGAGACAGAGAAACCCCAAGAGGCTGAGGGAGAGGTCCTGGGGGCCAGAGGCTATAATCAGTGGAGCCCAGGCCCCCAAGAGGCTGAAAGAGATGACTGGAGGAGAGGGGAGAGCCATATGCCTGATCGCCCACAGCTGAGCTTTGGGAGAAAGTGATCCTGGAGGAGAAGGCAGAGACCCAGACCCGTAGAGCTGCCATTGTGTCTTGCCACGTGGCAGGAGTCCAGGGCTGCCAGCAGCTGACCTTCAGTGATACAGCATCTCTGGTGATACCTTGATTTGGACACTTGCAAGGCCTCAGAACCGTAAGCCTTTAACTTAATAAATTCCCAATATAAACTCAAACAGAATCTGAGTTGAATTATCTATATATCAGTGAGTTCTACTTTCTGCATTGCTTGTTATACAAATTCTTTAACACAGACATTTTGGAAATGGTGCTTTTAATTAAAAAAGTAATGTTGAAAATGGAAATGAAGAATACACAGTGGTATATTGTTGGTGAAGGTCAATGGTCATGACCTTCAGGCCATTCTTGAAATCATCCCACTTAGGGCCTTCCCTCATTTGTTTTGTGCTCTACATAACTATGGTGTGGTTCATTTGGTCACAAGTAATTGAAACTGACTCTAAGTCGTTTAAGGGGCAAAAAATAGATATTTGAAAGGGCAGTGGCATATCTCACAGAATCCAGGGAAGAAGTGAAGAACCAAGCCTTGTTAGGTAGACGAAAATAAGAGCTATTCCAAGGAATTCAGTCAGTTTGTGGACTTCATCTCTGTAGTACTATTAGTATGACTCAGTTACAGACTCCCAATCTTTGTGAGCCTCTGCATAAATTTCCAAATTTCTAGGAGAGAGAATCTGATTGACTCTGTTCAGCCAGGGCCAGAGATCTAAAGTAACATGGCTGTTGAAGTTTCACTCTTGGGCAGTTTCCAAGAATGGAGAATTGTTGCAAGTCAGTTAGTCTCCCCAAGATGTTTTTCTTAAATTACACTGGTTGGCTGCCCACCCCATATACACCTTCTTCTAATATAACCAATCATGTGGCTGCCTAAAATAATCTAATTATTGCACATCAGATCACAAGTTTGCCCATCACCTCCTCAACCTGAGACAATTTAATGTCACATCCAGCTACTGGCTCCACGCACTGATACCATCGGGCTCCTGTGTTCCCAGGCCAGGATCTCAGTTCGATATTAACGCTTGCTGCTAGTTCCCTCATAAGCCTGTCTTAGATCACTATAACCCCTGGAATAAAGGGTATCTTTAACCACTGCAACATATAGTGGAGAGGAGGAAGAGAAAGGAAAATAGAGAAAATCATGATAATTTCTATTTAATAAAATGGAGGTGGTAATGATTCGTTCTTCAGAGACTTCATTAGCAAGGAAAAGAACACTAGTGGGTGCTGTAAGCACTCATTTCTTCAACTGGCCGTGAGGTCATAGCAGGTATGATAATTTCCCTGCTCTACTATCCAATCCCTGTTTCCATTACCTTCTGACCCAGAATCAAGGATTGATAAAAACATGCTTAATGCAGGGCAAGGATAAGCATGTGATAAGTAATCCTGTTGGAATTCGAGTCTCTTCATTGTTTCTTTGGTTTTCTCATGGAGGTGCACCTAAAATTTGTCAGTTTAGACATGGTATGAGAGCCAGCCATGCCAGAATCTTAAGTTTGTTGCTTTTGTTCTCATGGTCATGTACCAGGAAGCAGAAAAGATTTTTACTTCAGTATAAGATTATCATGTTATATAGGTGAGTCAAAACTGGGGCAATCTCCCCTTATATTCTCCAGAGCAGCAGACCTGGGGGTTTTCCACTTATGCCTCTGTGGACAGTTCTAGTCTTAGTCTACCGCAACTTTTGCCTACACCTCATCAGTCAGTTTTCATTGCTAGTTGGATTAGCCCAAATCTTCATTCCTGGGAGACCTTAGCCCATGGTGGTCCTGACTGTAAAGGTGGAGTGTTTTTTTACTACCTTTCATGGAAATTCAAGGATTTCTTCAAATTCCAACCATATGCCCTTATGAGATGGCATCTCTAATGCTTACTGTAATGCCTGATAGAAGTGATCAATCCATCCAACCAGCACTGCTTTTTTCAAATTTTCTTGGTCATATTAAGAACTGATAAGAAAGCAGTCTCAGCTTCCAGTTCAAAGAAACCTTTATTGTGCCCCATGATAGACTCATTTCCTTCCTTAGTACTAATATCTCTATATGAGAAGAGTCCAGTGACATGAGAATAAGAAAGAAAAATTTTGAGAATCGGTCATCAAGTAAAATGGTGATAGGCTCCACTTCCATTTCTAGCTTTTTTTTTTTTTTAATCTATATTTTCTGGAAGTTGATGAAATAGCACCATGTATTTCTGATCCAGAGCATAGGGCACATCTTGCAAGAAGCACCAAATCATACCCAGGCATGGTTTCTTAACTTGCATTGTAGCTACAGTTTTAGCAGGTCTTCTCATCATGGGGTAATGCCAACTGCTCCTGGATGATAGGGTTCATGATAAAACTAATGGAACAGACTGTTCTATGGAACAGTCTATCATATCACCTTACTGCTGAGATATAATCCCTGGCTAGAAGTCATGTTATATGGGGGTACCCTAGTGATGTCTATTGACCTTAAATTAAGTAAGTGCATGTTTGTGGTGATGGTTGAGACATTAAAGAGCAGGAAAAATAAAATGATAAATAAATACATATTCTAATGACTATAAATTCTTGGCCCCCAATGATGGAAGAGGTCCAGTGTAATTATCCTGCTACCAGAAAACTGTCTGGCCCCTGAAGCCATTTCAGGAACCCAGGGTAGGTTATTGTTGGCAAACTGGGCATTCTGGAATAGCAACAGTTATTGCCCGTTGGTAAGTGTAGGTCCATACTTTGGAGGCCGGGTAAGTTCCAATTTCTATTACCATAGCCACTTTATTCATGAGACTGCTGTACAAGTCCTAAGCTAGCTGGGGGAGAAGTGACACTGACAGTCATAGAATGGGCCACTCTGTTACTGTGTTATCAATAGCAGTTGCTTCAATTACTTTTCAATGCTGAAAATTTAAATGGCATGCAGAGGAGCAGAGCCAGTGTTACCCATTAAGCAATTGTTCTATACACCATTCTAGTGCTTAAATAGGCAAAATAAGAAGGAAGCTGGAAGACTGTTGTACCACCAGCCACTGACAGAAACTTTTCATACTGCACACCAGTTAATTGTTCCATGTCTTCATCTTGGACAATGAGCTCAAGGAGGGTCGGAACCACATCTTCATACCCCCAATCTTAGCATCCAGCGTGGCACATAACTGGCACTTAATGAGTCTTTAAAAATATCATAATAATACTAGTAATAACAATAGCTAGCATTGATTGAGAACTTAGAATATTCTGTGCACGGTTCTAAGAACAGTAATACATGAAATCCTTTATAAAGTTCAACAACCTTCAGAGAAAGACATTAAAATTTTTTCCCATTTTATTTATAATAGAAATGAGGTTAAAAAAAAAAAGACATAGGTAATTTGGCAAGGCCATATTTAGGCAGGGGTGTGCCCAAGCTTTGAGTTAGGCTGTCTGGCTTCAGGGCTTGTACTTTTACCATTACGGTCTACTACCTCTATAAACTTATCCCTGCTCTCAGTTTTTACCAACCACAGGTATTTATTTCCAGGCTATACTTAAGATGGTCATTTGTATCAGGTATTTCAGGAGACATTCAGAAGTTTTCTGGGCATTTGCCAATCAAATGTCTTTAGGCTATTTACCTTGGCCCCAGGGCCCCTTCGTCAGTATCATTGTCTCTCTACTCCCAGCACCTCCACTCCTACTTGGCACATCTATTTCCTGGCTAGCCTGTTTGTGCTGATAAAATAACTCTCTTAATATGCCCTGTGACCTCTCAGTTCTTTTCTAAAGTGTTTTACTAGGAGCAGAGACCAAAAGGAAAAAGTTACCATCATAGAATTGTTCATAACTTTCCATAATCTCTCCAAGCAACCTTGTTAATTTTGTCCCCAGACTATTTATTCAAAATTTTTACCAACTCCTTAACATTTAATTTCCTAATCTTGTCAGCTATGAAATGAAATTGGCAAGTAGTGATCTCCTTGGGAACTGTGGCAGTTTGATATTATTGATGAATTCCAAAAAGAAATACCGATTGTGTTTGTAAACTGTTCTGTTCCTCTGGGCATATTAGATTGTATTAGACTCAGAGGTTTCACTTTTAAAATATTAAATCAAGATTAGGGCTTTTATTTGACCATATCATTAGGGCAACTTAGTTTGAGTCCCTGCCTACAGCTAGTCTACAGCTGTGGGCTATATAAATGAATGCTCAATCAAAAACAGGGGAGGAAATACATGGAGAAGGAGAACACAGAAGCAGATCTGCAGGAAGAGAGTGCTCCATAGGCACAGCCTGGGAAGAGAGATGAGTCTGATAGTTGACAGCTGACCTTGTGGAGAGACCAGAGCAACTGAGCCCGGAAAGAAACAAGCCCCAGGGAGAGTGACAAGCCTTATTATGCCAGCCTACAGCTGAGATCAGAAGAAGCTGGGACCACGGAGCCTTAAGAGGAAGGAGGAAGGGGGCCTGGCTGTAGCCCAATTGGTAGGGCTCCGGTCTACCACATGGGAGACCCCGGGTTCGGTTCCTGAGGCCTCCTCGAGCAGGCAGACCGCCTTGAGAAGGCAAGCTGCCACGGGCTGGGCAAGCCCCCACGGGCAGGGCAAGCCGCCGCGAGCAGGCAGGCCGCTGCGCGGTGAGCTGACTCGGAGGGTCGCCGCAGAGGGGGGAGACAAGCAGATACAGAAGAACGCAAAAATGAACACACATGAACAAGCAGAAAGGGGGGGGGATATATAATAAATAAAAAATAAATCTTTAAAAAAAAAAAAAGAGGAAGGAGGAAGGCTGAACCTTCGCAGACATTGCCCACCATCTTGTGTCAACACATGGCAACAGCCTTTGGGTGAGAAAGTACCTCTTACGTTACCTTGAGTTGGACTCTTTAGGGCCTGGTATCTGTGAGCGTCTACCCCAAATAAATACCCTTTATAAAAGCCAACAGATTTCTGGTACTGCGCATCAGTACCCCTTTGGCTGACTAATAAATACAGCAAGTGGGATTTATCCCTGTTATGCAAGGTTGGTACAACAAAAGAAAATCAATTAATGTAATACACCACATTAACAGAATGAGGTAAAAACAAACAAACCACAATTATCATCTCTATGCAGAAAAGGTATTTGACAAAATTCACCACCTATTCATGATAAAAATACTTAGAACACTAGGAATAGTAGGAAACTTCCTCAACATGATAAACGGTGTATATGAAAAGCCAACAGCTAGCATCCTCTTTAATTGTAAAAGATTGAAAGCTTTCCTCTAAGATCAGGAGCAAGACAAAGATTCACACGGTCACCACTGTTAGTCAACACTGTACATTGCATTGGAAGTTCTTGCCAGAGCAATCAGGAAAGACAAATAAATAAAAGGCATCCAAATTGGAAAGGATGCAGCAAAACTTTCCCTATTTGCAGATGATATGACCCTATATACAGAAAATCATGAAAAATCCATAAGAAAGCTTCCAGAGCTAACAAATGAATTCAGCAAAGTGGTGGGATACAAGATCAACACCCCAAAATCAGTAATGTTTCTATACACAAGCAATGAACAATCGGGAGAAATCAAGAAAAAATTCTATTCACAATAGCAACTAAAAGAATCCGATATCTTTCAATAGATCTAACCAAGGATGTAAAGGGCTTGTATACAGAAAATAACAAAACATTGCTCAAAGAAATCAAAGCAAGACCTAAATAAATGGAAGGACCTTCCATGTTCATGGATTGGAAAACCAAATATCATTAAGATGTAAGTACTACCCAGGGAAATTTATAGATTCAGAGCCATCCCAAGAAAAATTCCAACCTTCTCTGTAGAAGTGGAAAAGTAAATCATCAAATTTCTATGGATGGGTATGGGGTCCCAAATAACTAAAGCTATCTTGAAAAAGAAGAATGAAGTTGGAAGGTTAACACTTTCTGATCTTAAAACTTATTACAAAGTCACAGTAATCAAAACAGCATAGTACTAGCACAAGGACCGACACTGACAGATGTAATCAAGCTGAGAGCTCAGAAATCAGCCCTCCCATTTATGGCCAACTGATTTTTGACTAGTTGCGCTGGTCCTTGCAGGGGGTGGGGGGGCAGTGTTCAGCCTCCCTCTTCCCTCTTAAGGATGCATAGGTCCAGCTTCCTCCGATCTCAGCTGTAGGCTGGCATATGGCTTTTTTCCCTGGGCTCATTTCTTTCCCGGCTCAGCTGCTCTGTTCTCTTCACAAGGCCAGCTGCAAACTATCAGACAAATGGCTCATCTCTCTTCCCAGGACCTCTGCCATGTCTATGAAGCTGTCTCTCTTCCTCTGTGTATCTTCTCTGTGTATCTACTTCTGTGTGAGAGTCTGTTTTATCAGCCCACCAATAGGCAGGGACTCAACCCTGCACACCTTAATGATGTGGTTGAGTCAAAGCCCTAATCTTAACGTAATCAAGTACAGGTAAACCCTTTGAATTTAATACACTCAAAGGGTATCATGCCCAGAAGAACAGACCAGTTTGCAAACATAATCTATATCTTTTTTGGAATCCATAACTAATCTCAAACTGCCACAGTGTATAATTCTTTTAATATGCTGTTGGATATGGTTTGCTAGGATTTTGTCGAGGATTTTTGTATTTGTATTCATGGGAGATATTGGTCTGTACTTTTCTCATAGTAACTTTATTTAGCTTTGGTATAAGGATGATGTTGGCCTCATAGAATAAGTTAGGGAGTGTTCACTTCTCATCAATTCTTCGGAAGAGTCTGAGCAGAAATGGAGTGAATTCTTCTTGGAACATTTGTTAGAAGTCCCCTGTTAAGTCATTTGGTCCTGGGCATTTCTCTGTTGTGAGATTTTTAATTATTGATTAAATCTCTTCACTAGTAATTGGTTTGTTGAGATCTTCTATTTCTTCTTGAATCAATGTAGGTAGTTTGTATGTTTCTAAGAATTTGTCAATTTCATATAGGTTATCTAATTTATTGGCATACAGTTGTTCACAGTATCCTCTTATATCCTTTCTATTTCAGCAGGGTTGGTAGTAATGTCTGCCTTTTTGTTTCTGATTTTCATTATTTGTATCCTCTCTTTTTTTCTATGGCAGTCTAGCTAAAGGTTTGTCGATTTTATTGATCTTTTCAAAGAACCAACTTTTGGTTTTGTTGATTCTATTGTATTATTGATTTCTATTTCAATTATCTCTGCTCTAATCTTTACTTCCTTCTTTCTGCTCATTTTGGAGTTAGTTTGTGCCTCTTTTTCTAGTTCGTCCAGTTTTTAGGTTAAGTCTCTGATTTGAAGTCTTTATTCTTTTTTAATGTAAGCACTTAGAGCAATACATTTTCCTTTCAGCACTGCTTTTGCTACATCCCATGAGTTTTGGTATTGTGTATTTTCACTTTCATTCCCCTCAAGATATTTTCTAATTTTGCTTCTGATTTCTTCTTTAATTCATTGGTTATTTAAGAGTGTGTTGATAGAGCTGATGAATAAACAGCTATGTGATTATACCATTGGTGGTACACTTCAGATGAACTGTGTACACTTTGGATGAATTTATTAATATGTATCAATAAAATTAATTTGTTAAAAATGTTTAATTTTCACATATGTTTTAAATTTTCCATTTCTCCCTTTGTTATGATTTCCATTGTGGTCATAGAATATACATTGTATAATTTCAATATTTTCTAATTTATTGAGACTTGTTTTGTGTCCTAACATACAGTCTATCCGGGAGAATGATCCATGTGCACTCAAGAAGAATCTGTATTCTGTTTTTGTTGGGTGAAGTCTTTGTAAACTGAATGTAAAAAACACAGGTTTATCATGACTTTTTATGAATTTGCATTTTAGCACCTGTAGAAAGTAAGAAGTGGAGTTACATACCTAATAATATAATAAAATAATACTGACATTTATAATTCCCCAAAAGGTTACCTTTAATGCCAGTCTTTAATTTCTTTATGCAGCTGTGAACCACTGTCTAGTGTCCTTTCCGTTCAGTTTAAAGAACTCTCTTTAGTTTTCTTGTAGGACAGGTTTAGTGGTGATGAACTCCCTCAGCTTCTGTTTATCTGAGAATGTCTTAATCTCTCCCTCATTTTTGAAGGAACATTTCACTGGATATAAAATTCTTGGCTGCCAGTTGTTTTCTTTCAGCACTTTAAGCATTTCAACCCTCTGCCTTCTTATTTCCATTGTTTTTGTTTTTTTTAAAATATATTTTTATTAAAGAACTTGTGAACTTACAAAACAATCATACGCATCTGTAGAATTCCCATACAACACCCTTTCACCAATACACCACACCGTGGTAGGACTTTTGTTACAGATTATTAGACACTATCATCAAGACTATTACTACCAACCAGGGAACAAAGCATACATTTGGCACACTTTTTACATATCTCCCCATTATCAACATAATACATCTTATGCATCGATACAAGACTATTACAGTAGTTATATTCTTAACTATAATGCTGTTAACTATAGTCCATAGCTTACACCGTTGTATTTTCCCCATGCTTCTCCACGTTCCCACCACCCTGCAATAGTGATGTACATCCATCCTAGTTCACAGACGATATTCTTTGCATTTGTACTATCAACCACAATTCTCATCCACTTCTGGGTTCACTGTGTTATTCAGTCCCTTGATTATGCTCTAGCTTTCTTTCAATTGATATTTATATCCCTAGATTACCCTTTTCAGCCACAATCCCATTTATAAACCAGCTGTTACTCACTAAAATGTGTTACCATCAACTCTATACATTTCCACACTTTTACAGTCAAGTTCATTAAAACTTCTAAATATATTAAGCATCAGTACTTCTTCACAGCCCTTCTCTTATCTCCTAATAACCTATACTCTAGGTTTTAACTCCAAACATTTATTCTTTGTATTTAGTTCATATTAGTGATACCATGCAATAATTGTCCTTTTGTGTCTGGCTTACTTCACTTAACATAATGTCTTTAAGATTCCGCCATCCTATCATATGTGTCCCAACTTCATTTCTTCTTACTGCAGCACAGTATTCCATCATATGTATATACCATATTTTGTTTATCCATTCATTGATTGATGGACACTTGGGTTGTTTCCATCTTTTGGCAAATGTGAATAATGCCACTATGAGCCTCGGTGTGCAGTTGTCTGGTCGTATCACAGTTTTCAGTTCTTCTGGATATATTCCTAGTAGAGGGATTGCTGGGTCATATGGTAGTTCCACATTTAGCTTCCTGAGAAACCACTAAACTGTCTTCCACAAAGGCTGCATCATTTTACAATCCCACCAACAGTGAAGGAGTGTTCCTATTTCCCCACATCCTCTTCAGGACTTATTGTTTTCTGTTTTTTTGATAATAGCCAATCTATGCAGTGTGAGATGTCATTTTGATTTGCATTTCCCTAATAGCTAGTGATATGGGACATTTTTTCATGTGTTTTTGTATTTTTTTTCATTTAAAAAATCTATTGAAGTATATCATTCATACATGAACGTACATAAACAATAAATGTATAGTAAAAGTTGTGAATTCACAAAACAAACATGCATAACATCATACACAGTTCCCATACATCCCGTACCACCAATACCTTGCCTTGTCGAGAAACATTTGTTACAAATTATGAAAGAGCATCATCAAGGTATTACTACTAACTATATAGTCCATATCTTACATTTGGTGTATTTTCCCCCCAACCCACCTAATTACTTCTTTTTGTTCAAAAATCATACAATTCATCTAAAGCGTACAATCAATGGCATTTGGTATAATCACAGAGTTGTGCATTCATCACTTCAATCAACATTAGAGCTCCAAAAAAAAAAAAAAAGAAAGAAAAAAACAAACCACTATCATATCCATATGTTAGTACTACTAATTACAAATCCTATGATACAGGATTCTATTCTTTTCCAAACTTTTACAAACAACTTTTTATGAATAAGTTATGAATATATTCTCAATTTCATTCTGACACTGTCAAATTGGAATCATTTTACTGATACTTTATTTTTATTTGTCTCTATTTTGATTATATCTTTCAGAATTTTTCAATAGATTGTCCTATTTCTAAAAAATTTCATGGTTAAATTTTTACTTTTTCATTTTTTATTTTTTTGTTTATATATATATCCAACAAAAATTTTCTCCATTTTATCCACTTTCAAGTATACAATACAGTGGTGTTAATTGCATTCACAATCTGGTGCTACCATCACTACCACCCATTACCAAAACTTACTCATCACTCTAAACAGAAATTCTGTACCCCTTAGGCGTTAACTCCCCTCTCCCCGCCCCCATCCTTAATTATGCTTAAACCCAATGATTTCAGTTGTTCTTTCATTCTACTCTGGATGTTAAAGAGTTTCAAAATACCAATTTTTAAAATGGTTTTATCACTATAAGTATTATCTGTAGTAATACTGTATATTTTCTAACAACAACTTTAGCTACCGCAGACTGTACACATTCATGAAAGAATTCAGTAACCAGGATAATTACCGCTTTCTATAGCCAACAAATATGTAGCCAGTAGGGAGTTCTAATTCTTTTCAATGTTAATCTATTTGAGGGATTGTTTGGATTTCCCTTCCATCTAGTTTGTTGTTTTTTTTTTTTAAGCATAAGAGTGCATTTTATTAAATCATGGATTTGTTAAAAGTCATTTTGTCTTAGGATATTTTAAGGAATCAACACATATTCTACCTTGGAGAAGGATCCATGAGCACTTGAACAGAAAGTATTTCCTGCTGTTCTGGGGTGCAATGTCCTATAGATGTCTGTTAGGGTCTAGTTCTTTTATCATATTATTCAGTCTCTCTGTTTCTTTATTTACCCTCTATCCAGATTTCTATCCAAGACTGAAAGTGTAGTATTGAAGTCTCCAACTATTATTGTAGAGACATCTATTTCTTGCTTCAGTTTTTCCAGTGTGTGCGTCATGTATCTTGGAGCATTCAGGTTAAGTGCATAAATATTTAGTATAGTTATTTCCTCTTGGGGAATTGCCCCTTTTATTAATATATAATGACCACTTTCATTCCTCATAACAGTTTTGTATATGAAATCTATTTTGTCCGACATTAGTATCGCTACTCCAGCTCTTTTTCGATTATTATTTTCATGGAATATCTTCTTCCAACCCTTCACTTTTAACCTGGTCTCTTGTAGACAACAGATAGACATATATTTTTTTATCCACTCTTTCAGTCTATGTCTTTTGATTGGGGAGTTCAACCCATTAACATTCAATGTTATTACTGTAAAGGCAATACTTACTCCATCCATTTTGTCCTTCAGATCTCTGTTGTCATATCATTCCATTGTCTGTCTTCTTAACCTTTAATTTATTCTTCCTAATAATCTTCATTTCTAAACTCTTCTCCAAATCTCTTGCCCTTGTTTTTTCCTTTCAGGCTGTAGCACCTCCTTTATTATCTCTTGTAATTCTGGTCTTTTGGTAACCTATTCTATTAGTGTTTGTTTGTGAAGGCATTGAACTCACTCTCATTTTTTGAAGGACAGTTTTGCCGGATACAGAATTCTTGGCTGGCAGTTTTTCTCTTTCACCACCTTAAATACATTATACCACTTTCTTCTCACCACCATGGTTTCTGATGAGAAGTTGGCATTTGATCTTATTGAGTTTCCCCTGGATGTGATCCTTAGCTTTTCTCTTGCTGCTTTCACAATGCTCTCTTTATCTTTGATATTTGCTATTATGAATAGTAGGTGTCTCAAGGTAGATCTATTCATATTTATTCTGTTTGGGGTACATTGTCCTTTTTGGATATTGATATTTATGTCCTTCACAAGGGTTGGGAAGTTTTCATTCATTATTTCCTCAAATAGTCTTTCTGCCCCTTTTTCATTCTCTTCTCCTTCTGGGACACCAATTATGTGAATGTTTGTGTGTTTTGTATTGCCATTCAATACCCTGAGATTCTGTTTCATTTTTTCCATTCTCTTCTTTTTCTGTTCTCTTGTCTTTTCCAGTTCAGATGTCCTGTCTTCAATATCACTACTTCTGTCTTCCAGCAATTCACATCTGCTCTTATGTGCCTCTAAAGCATTTTTAATCTCATCCATCATGTCTTTTATTCCCATAAGGTCTGTTACTTTTCTTTGAAGGCTTTCAAATTGTTCTTTATGCTCTCTCAGTGTCTTCTTAATATCCTTTAGTCATATTTTCTTTAAATTCTTTTAAGTAATTTAGGAGAGTTGTGTGATTATCACTGACTAATTGTCTTAATCCAGCATCTCTTCAGGATATTTGGTTTGTTCTTTTGGCTGGCCCATCTCTTCCTGTTTCTTAGTATGGCTTGTAATTTTTTGCTGATGTCTAGACATCTGAATATTTTGAATTTACTCCGATGGCCAATTTTTGTCTTCCGCCTATTTTTTTTTACAGCTCTTCTTTGATATTTGGTTCAACTTATTCTAAGTCTTTAAATTGCCTGGCTTAAGTTTTCAAAATGAGACCAGGGACTCACTAGTGGGGCGCAGATTTTCTCTCAGGGGTTGGATACAGAGAGCACAGAGAACAGTTTTTGTCCTTGCAATTTCCAGACTGACCAGCAGATGGCACTCGTCAATACACCTTTACATAGAGGTGTTTCAGTCTTCAGTCTTGGCTTTCCTGTATTTCTGTGTTCAATCTCCTGATCTGAGAGCCAAAGCGGTCTCTGCTGGCCAGGGAGGAAAATGTCTGTTCCCCTCTCAGTTGGCTGCAGTGAGACATGGGTTATGCCCCAGCTTAATATCTTGGCAGTGGGATAAGGGAGCCTTTCCCAGCCACTGCGGGGGCTTGGTAACTCACGTTTGTTGTTTTGGTTTCTTCTTCTCTCTGTCCCTCACCCTCCTGGGAGTTGTGTAGCACTGTCCTGATCAGGTCCCTAGGAAGCTTTTGGCTCTTTCTCAGTTGTTTTTGTGAGAGCATTCAGCTCTTCCTGTTAGTCTCACCTTTTTCATGTGCTTTTTGGCCATTTTTATATCCTCTTTGGAGAAATGTCTATTTAAATCTTCTGCCTATTTTGTAATTGGATTGTTTGCTATTTAATTATTGCATTTAGGATCTCTTTATATAGAGAGGAAATCAAACCTTTATCAGATATGTGGTTTCTATATATTTTCTCCCATTGTGTGGGATGCCTTTTCACCATCTTGACAAATTCTTTTGAATCACAAATGTGTTTAAGTTTGAGGAGGTCCCATTTATCCATATTTTCTCTCCTGGCTGTGCTTCTGGTGTAATGTTTAAGAATCCAAAAACTACCACCAGGTCTTGAAGCTATTTCTCTACATTTTCTTCTAGGAGCTTTATGGCTCTAGCTTTTATATTTAGGTCTTCTATCCATTTTGAGTTAATTAATGAATAAAGTGTGAGAAAGGGGTCCTCTTTCTTTCTTTTGGCTATGAATACCCAGTTCTCTCAACACCATTTGTTTTTTTTTTTTTTTTTTTTTTTTTTTTTTTTTTTTTTTTTTTTTTTTTTTTTTTTTTTTTTTTTTTTTAAAGATTTATTTATTTTATTACATATCTCCCCTTCCCCCCCATTGCGGCGACGCGCCGAGACTTGGTCACTGCGCAGGCGCGGCTTTCTCCGCTTGTGGGCGGCTTCTGCTTCCATCACGGCCGGCTTTTCAGTTCGCGGGTGGCTGGCTGTGCTCGATTTGCAGGCGACCTGCCCTGCCCGTGGCGGCTTTTGCCTGTCCGTGGCAGCTTTTTGCCCTGCCCACGGCGGCTCCGGCCCGC